>JAOXYD010000002.1:10672974-10701585 GCA_028565735.1 Pinacopodium congolense
ATGTCTCACTTTATTCCTTGTAAGAAGACTTCAGATGCAGTGAGTGTTGCTCGATTATTCTTCAAGGAAGTAGTTCGTCTGCATGGAGTACCTAAGACTATTACGTCAGATCGTGATAGTAAGTTCCTTAGTTATTTTTGGCGCACTTTATGAAAGTTGTTCGACTCCTCTTTACATTCAGTAGCACAACTCATCCACAAACTGATGGACAAACTGAAGTTGTTAATCGAACATTGGGTAATTTAATTCGAAGTATTTGCGGAAACAAGCCAAAGTGGTGTGACTTATCACTACCTCAAGTAGAATTCGCATATAACAATGCCATCCACAGTGCAACAGGTAAGTCTCCATTCTCATTCGTCTACACTAAGGCACCCCAACATACTCTAGACCTTATCAAGTTGCCTAGGGGTGAGGGAGTTAGCATTCCGGCAAAACATATGACAGAGCAGGTAATGGAGGTACACGAAGAAGTAAAGTAAAGACTTAAAGCGACGAGTGAGTGGTATAAGCGAGCAGCTGACAAACATAGGAGGTTAGCGACATTTGATGTAGGTGACGAAGTAATGGTGTTCTTATTCAAAGAACACTTTTCTGTCGGAACCTATAATAAGCTTCAACAAAAAAAGTACGGTTCATATAAAATTTTGAAGAAGATCAACAACAATACTTATGTGGTAGATCTCCCAGATAGTATGGGTATCTCTAAAATTTTTAATGTCGCAGACATCTCTCTGTTTCGCAATTCAGGGAAGCCAGTTTATCCTGAGGACATTGCGCACTCAAGGACGAATCTTTTCTAAATGGAGGAGATTGACATGGAGACTAATTTTATTTAAGTTTCTTATTAAAAGACTATTTTGTCCTTAAATTTTTTGTGTTTTAGAGTTATATTATCTTTTATAGCCACTTTATAAAATTTTAATCAATTTTAGACATTATTCTTGAATCTTCAATCAAATTTCTTTGATTTTTCAAAGGGTTTCATACAACCTTTAAAAAATCTGCGCTATACGCTTCATCGATAATTCATTATTATCGTGCAATCAGACTTCTGTGGTTCAGCCACATTGTTAGGTAATAGTCTATCACAAGTCAAATAAGATTAACTTGTGCTCTGGCATGACGTAACTTCTATTTTTCAATTGCTTACCAAGGATTCTTTTCCTTTGATCACACCATAACATTTATATTCGATTTTTTTCCTTTCATCGAGCACACTGATTATGAATAATTAATTCCAGCTAATTTCAACTGTGACTTTGGTGTTTGATCTTCCTTATATTGAGTTGTGAAAAAGACCTGTAAGATTAATTACAATTCCAACTCCTTTAGACAAGGTGATGGCTATAACTATCATGGAACTCTAGAAGTGACAATCTTATTATCAGTGATCCCTATGTCATATTTGCTAACAATGTACAGAACTTAGTTGCCCATATGATGATGTCAATAAAAAGGTGAACGGGCAGAGTACAGATTGTGGGTTTGATCATTAGAAAAGCTTGCTAGCAAATTCTTGAAAAGCCTCTGTCCCATTTCTCGCAGATGATGCTGAAAGACGATTGAGTTCTGACAGACTCCTACCTAGTTGTAGAGCCACTTTCGTTTCAAACACTTGTCCATTTTCTTTTCTCTCATTAACATTTGATTCTATCGTCTCTTCCATAAGCTTGAAGAAACCCGCATTACTTCTATACATCTCGAAGATCATACCAACTTGTCCTCCATGCTCTATTGCGTTCACAATGGTTGCCAAAGCACCAGCAACAACTCCTACTATTGCAGCCGATGGATTGGAACCCACAAAGGCAGACCCCAAGCCTGCCAGGCCCGTCAATAATGGACCTGATATCGCCATTATCTTGTTAACCTGCACAGCTATCTTACTCAGTCTTATGTAATCTTCCTCATCTTTCTTCTTCATGACTCTAACAATCTGTCTCATTTCATCTTCCAAGTCACTATTCCATCCATTTGCGTCTACCTTCCTGCCAAGAGACATGCTTTGCTTTGGCCTTCGTTGGGGCCACCAAACAGCTGGGTCCACAGTTGATGGGAACTTGTCGAGCATAGCTCCTAGTAATGGAAGCGGGTAAGCCCGGTCGAGAGCCAAAACTTTCTCCATTGCCTCATTGACGTCACGAACAGTGGGATTTCCAATTGACAGTGTTGTATGAATCTGGCTCTGAAGCTGCTTAAACAACCTGGACGCATTTCTTTGCTCTTCAGCGAGTTGGGATGGTTGGATTTTGTTTACTATACACAGCATGCCAGCGGCTCCGAAATATAGCACGGTGGAGGCGAGCTTAAGAGCAGCAAGGGGCGTGCCATTTGCAGCAGTTGTGGCAGAGATTCCACACATGGTAGCAGCAGTTAAAGTAATAGCGTTAATGGAAGCCAAGAACAGTGAGTTCCAATTATCTCGCTGCTCTCCAATGTTTTTATGCATCTCAACTCTGTCCGCCACAGCTTCCATGACTGCATAAAGCTTGGCAATTACGAGAGGATCTGAAGCATTAGTTTTGATTGTGGGGTTGGATTCATTTTCTTTATTGGGAGCAGTTGTGACGATTCTGAAGTCAAGATCCTTCACTAACCCTCCATTAGAAAGCTTTGGAAGAGACAGAGGACTTATTCGGATTTTCAAAGGATTTATTGTAGCTTTGATGGTTTCTCTACGATGACTAGTAGACGGAGAAGATGAACCAGAAGACAGTAACATCCTTGAAGCTTGGATTGTTGCCATGACTTCTCTAGTTCTCTATACTTAAAAACAATAGAATGAGATCGAGTAGTGTGAGTGGCTAGTGAGATCGTTTTTGGCTCCACAGAAAGATGGAGAAGTAGTGAAATCGATTTGAGTTTGAGCCTTCACTTGGCACTTGTATATGTATTTATATATAGCTGACGGAAGGCGTTGAAACATCAACGAAAGAAAAAGTCTAATGCGTTGAAAAGCTGCAAGTTTGAACAAGGATAACGTCGTAAATTGGACCATTTCATGTTTTGTGGGTATAAGAGATAATCAACTCTTCAATCGTGGTTCATACTTCATAGTGATGGGAGGACGATAGAGCCTACTGCTTTGACTTTCAACGCCAATTACGAGTAATAGTTTTAGGGCTTGAGATTGAATATCAAGCTCAGAATCAGTTTTGGCCTTGAGTAGCCTATTACCAAGTCATATACGGTAAACTATCAACTCTCCAGTCTCCACACTCGGATGGAGTGCTTGGGAGAGATCAATGGTCATCCGAACGCGAGAGCAGTAGAATATTTGAGAAAAGGAGAATGTGCACATTTCTTTTTCATTTAAAAAATATAGGGGATATAGCATGCAAATAAAATATTTTTCTTTAAAACCCCAATAAAATAAGATCTCCGCAAGCGATTTATATATGTCAATCCAAATTTTGGTTTATGTGCAAGTCTAAAATTGATTGCAGTGTCACAGACCATCTAGATACATTTTTTAATATAGCCTAGGAGGGGAAAAAAGAAATCTCTATAATTCTCATGGTGCCTTTTATAATACTTTTATTGAAGTTAAATAAACAATTATTTGAGTAATGTCACTCGTGGATGGGAGCTGTTGATGGAATTAGAGGACCTTTAAAAAGATCACATTTTATGCGGAAAAGAAATCAAATGTATCATATTTAACTTAAATTTTGAAAAAGAAAAATATTGAAATCCAACTTCTTAGTTCATCAAAATTACTCATTTTATATTCAATTTTTAAGGTACCAAATGACAATCCTATTTGGTTTTATAATGCAACAGCAATTTATAATTATAAGGAAACTTGAAGGGCTATTATTCAAAATTACAAATTAAGTGTTTCAGATCAGACATTTCTAGCATTAATTAATGTTAGCATACTCGTTCGTTTTTTCAAGGGGTTTATTTGTTTTTAGGGAAACATTTAAATGCATATAGTTAGAAGTTTTTACCCCAGATTTTGCTATTAATTCACTACATGGTATGTATTAGTGGGCATTCATGATTATCCCTTCATAAAATAGGAATAATAACTAAAATACCCCCTGATTTATATAAGGGGTGGTTATGAATGTCCACCAGTTACATACCATGTAATTTTTTCCTTTAACAAAATAAACTTCTGTACTGATGCGCATATGTCAAGGATTAGCGTAAAGCATCTGATGAATTTCTTCTTTTTTTTTTCAGAATGAATTTTAATAAAATAAAAATAGCAATAATTGACTGGTTTTCCATGCATGCTCGATAATGTTTATGTTCAAGTTCCATGTGAATTACCATAAGTTAATACCGCGTGTGTATTTCAAGTTTCAACATTCAGGAGCTCCTACAGGATATTCGGCTTTCGTGTAATTGCAAGAAAGGTAGAAAACTATCACATGTCCCCTGTCCTTATGTTTTAGTTCACACTTATTATCAGGGCAGGTATACAAAGTTAAAGATTGTCATCCCTTAATTTTAATAAAGTTCATAATTTATTTTTTATTTTTCATTTTTCATTTTAATCTAACCCATATAGTTTAAAGCCTCCTATTTTAATCCCTTAATTTAAAAATTACTATATTATTTTAAATAAAAACTTCATTCATTTAATTATATTTAGTTCTAACTTTTAATTTTGATTTCCTGTTTTTATTGAAACTAATATAATTTGTTATTATTTTTTTGTATTTTTATCTTTGATTTTTATATTTTTATCATTAATTTTCGTGTTGTTGTCATTAGTTTCAGTATTTTAAAAAATACAAACAAAAAATCAAAACTAATAACCAAAATAAACAGAGTCTTAAGCCCCATTTGTTTTGATTTTCAATTCTCATTTTCAGTTTTTATTTTTAAAAATATAAAAATTAAAAAACAGTAAAAATCAAATAATGACATATAAATACAATAAAAATTTATAAAAATAATATAAAAACCAAAAAATACGCAAAAATCTATAAAAATGTACAAAATTAATAATAAAAACAAAAAACTAAACTCAACAGACCTTTAGGTTACTCAGAAATATAATTCTTAAGGGACCAAATCAGAATCAATTTTAAGGAACTAATAGACTCTTCCAAACGGTAGAATGGATTTATACCTTAATACTGCCCGAATGGCTTTCTCCCATTCCATAATGTCTTGCAATTGAAATAATTGTTACAAGCAAACATTGTCTCCCTTAACATAAAAAATAATGCCCATTATTGAAAATAACATTGATCGAGTACTGAAATTGCGTAGCTCAACTCATTCAATATGTGAACCACACGACCTATGTGAACACTTTTATTTCATTTCAAACTTGCAATCTCTTTTCCTTCATTGACTTTTGGCAGGTGTCAAAGACCTTGCTCGCAGATTCAAGAATATTCCCCTGATCAATTGTTTCCGAGTGTAAGAAAATTTAGTTCTTGCAACTGATTAGAACATAAAATAGGGGGGGCATTAACTGCCAATAAAAAACAGGAATGAAATATGTACCAGACACATGCTATAGCGCTTTGAAAAATTACGCGAAACTGCAACGGCACATACTGGTAATTTATCCACCCAACAACAGGCCAGAACTGCAATTTTTTTTTTTTTTTATTGTGGATGAGTTTTTATGGCAAGATAAAGGGTTATTTTCAGTAGCAAATTATCATAGGAATGACCAATACCGTCCACGATGTGAACTGTATTTTTGGGTATTCCTTCTTCACTTTAGCTTTCACCTGCATCCAAGGTCTCCCTGCATTTCCTTCTTGTTAGCGGATAAACAGCACTAGTTTTTTCCTTCTATCTTGCAACAACACAACATCTAGTTTAATCTAATTCATTCATTCACGCCCGCATTTCAAAAGTCTAAAGTAAATTTGAATTTTTCTATTCATATTAGCAGCTTTGTTGAACATGAAATGAGCTAGATGAGGTAAACTTACCCTCAATGATCGCCCCATAGTAAATCAAGAAAAGAAAGGTATTCCAAGGAGAAGCAGTCAACTGCTCCACAACCACCTGAAGTGCTTTAAATTTGTCAATTTCATATGACTCTTTTAAGTTAATTTCACGTGCAGCCTCGTGAATATTGGTGATTTTCAACATAATGAGTCGTACATACACCAACTTCATGTCTAATCCAATGCATGATTTTACAATAGTCAAATTATTTCTAAACGTGTCTGGAATGTGGACTAGGAAAATTAAAAGTTTGGAGCTTCACACCTAAGAGGTGTCACACGGGTAAAAATATTACCTTTTGAGCAACAGTTTTTGTATTTTTCTTGCCCTTGAAGATCCTATCCAGCATTATATGAAAGAAATGCCCAAAGGGTCCCAAATACGCGAATCCAAAGAGCTGTATTTACTGTGTTAGAACTAATGATGGAGACAGGTATATGAAGAAAAATCACACATTCAAATTGAGAAACAACCCAAGCAGAACCACTGGCACATACGAGGTTTGCCAACAAACATTCACCATGATATCACTAGGATCATTTTTGCAGTTCTAACGATCTTGATATCAACTGATATAAACAGGACAAAAAGCCCCGCTAATGTGCCAATCCAAAGTTTAGTCCAATGACAAACAAATCTTCGTACGTCGATGAACCAAATTGGTCGCTGAAGTTCACAATTCCAACCAATCCTTTCTTTTATGTAAAGTAATCATTCAAGTAAATTTTCTTAGAATAGCACGCACCAAAAGATTCCATTATGTTAGACTGCGACTCCATTGATCAAGGATGAAGGAAAGAAGCAATGAAGCTCTTTGAAGACAAATTACGTTTCAATCCTGCTGAAAATATATAATATCTGCGTATGAATGATGTCGGGTACGACTGAGAAAGAAGGGTTTACCACTTTGAGAAGAAGTCGTCTAATGTCAAGTTTTTGTATTCCAGTGAGCTTTTGGGAAATAATGTCACTGAAAGCTGACAAACCTGCTGCTGTAATCGCCTGTATCACATTTAAATTGTTCACCAATAGTAGTTATAGAGTGGTAAAGGTTGTCAAAAAAGAACAAGAAATTCATTTTTTAAAAAGAATTTAAGCTTCTAAAGCCATAATTGAGTTGGTTAAGTCTTCCTTTCTCGAACAATGTTTAGTAAATCTAGAAAAGACCCAAACTTCCATCGCCTTTATAAACTCAACAAAGACACCGAACCACGAAAACTGACAGCTGAGAACAAAGTACATGAGAAGCATATCAAGTAAAGGAGCCTTGCAACTGTATGAGTTTCTTAAAGATCCAATCTTTCACTGGTTTTCAAGAACAATTAAGATAACCCATCACTCAGAATCAACATGGAAAAAGCAAAAACGTCCCACATGAAATACGGCAAACATATAGATACAGAAACAGAAGTGAGGGGACCTTGGTTCTCAAGGGATGCTGTTGAAGCTGCAATAAATATCGCTGAAGCCCCTTCTTGGCTATTGACCCCATTATTTGCGTTCCTTTGGCTTTGACTTTGCGGAGCGTAGAAGAAGAAGAAGAAGAAGAAGAAAAGGGGAGTTCTTTTTTTTTTTTCACTACGTACAGTATTAAATTCCTTCTTGTGCCTCTTCTTCGCTCTTTATCAAAATATCTGCCAAAAAGAGTCTTAGGGAAAAACGCAACAGGGAAGGTTACTATGTATGTTACGCTTCGAAGGCTGGCCAATCAAATGTATGGGAGAAATATTATTGTAATGTTATTGTCCTAAAACGACTTGGATGTATACTTTCAATCGGATTCAACGCTTTAGCAGTGTGGTAGAGCATACACGAGGCCGGCTGGATTGGGTCTGCCGTGTCAGTCCATGACTAAATTATCACACTCATAACTCATAAGTTGATTTAGTCAAAACAAAATTTTTAAAATAAGCACTCCTCCAAATTTTTTACAATTGAAATTTTAAAGGTTAGCAATTTATCTAATCCAAAATCACCTCATTACCTTATAAACATTTTTATTTACATTAAAATTAAAATTTCGATAAATACAAAACAATTGCACTTATAGTCAAATTTTGAATACGTGCCTAATAATAGTGTCTAATATGGAATATTCCCATTAAAACTAACGTACAGGGATACATCAATATTCGTAGGATATAATACAAAAATTACACCTTGATAATTGAAATTAACACATAATTGATCTATTGATTCAATTATAAGATTTATTATAAAATATCACACACACACACACACACACACACACACATATATATATATATATAATTGCTATAAATCAATTAAAAAAATCGTTTACCAAGAATCAGACAATCAGGCAGTTAGGTATAGAAACTAATAAATAGTAAAATCAGTCGATTGAGATGTAAGCTATCCAATTAAGATAGAAGCCAGCTAGTTTTCATGATTGACCGATTTTTTTAGACAACAAACAAAGAGTACTTAAATTTCCTCTTCTTTAATGTCTTCTTCTTCACCATCTTTCTTCATCACTTTCTTTTCATTCAATTGAATGTTTAAGCATTTGAATCTTAATTCTTAACTATCTTAATAAATTTCTCAAAAAATAAGTGAATTTTATTCTTTAATCTTAACTATGATGTCTGAGTTTTTTAAAACTATTTTTGTTTAATCGATTCCTAGATTTCATGCATATTTGTTTTGATGCTCTAAACTGAAGCACTCTATTTATAGGTTGGACAGGTTGGATATCACAAATTTGGTAGTCAAAAACCATCAAACACCAATTTGAACTTAAGAGTCCATGACAACAGAAGAAAGAAACAAAGAGTACTTGCTGCTTGGATTGAATATGATGGAGAGATTGAAGGTTATTTTCACATTGTAACGAAAGCACCAACCATAAAGTATGATAGTTTCATCAGCATTTTCTCCTCTCTATCAAACTATTTTGAAGAAATTTATTTGTTCATCTCACCGTATAGCAACAAAGAGGTAATTCAGTTTTTTGGGTGACATGAACGGATTTTTAGAGGAGTGTGATGATAAACTCTAGTTAATGAAAGAGGGGCTAGCAAAGGTTATGGAGTTTGTGAAGAGAACAACAAAATGCTGTTAGGTATGAGCTTCGAAGCCTAGAGGAGCATCCCCAGTTTAGCTGTTATCATTGTTAAAGATTTTCTTAAAATTATTAATAGAGTCCGTATAGAAATCTCTAAGAAGTTGGAAAAGAAGAATTTAGTGGCAAGTATAGAATTTTCTTTACAACCAGTATGGATTCATAAAGATTTGTTGACTTTTTGTCTATACTTAACATCAAATAGTTATAGGCCAGCATCTTATAGTCCTAGAGATGATAATTTTCTAATAGAGTTAGCATTTTATGTATTGGGAAATCGAGACATCATCACATTGGTGCAATAGAAGTAAAACAAAAATTTTAGTTTAATTTTTCGAAAATTCAAGATCACAGTATTTTATAACAAGATTAAATTATAAATATAATAAAATATGAATCTAAATTCGTACGTTATTATGAAAATTGATCCATGTCTTCATCTTCTTATATCCTGATGGAAGAAGTACTTTAGTCGCATACATATCCGATCTTTAACAGTATACATAGATCAACCTCAAAGAAATTTAACAATTGAGAGGAATAAAATAAAAAATGCTAGTCCCTCTTATATTTCTTCCTTTACATAGAAAAACATAATATCTTTCTTAATATTAAAATTAAATGTAATTACAATTAAAGTCTCACTTTACCTTAAAGTTTCTCAAACTTTACAATTAAGTCCAACTTAATTAATTTATTATCCTCAGTTGATTTATATGTATGTCCCATTAGATTTCTAATATGTTGGTAATTATTATAAATTATAATTATAATTTATAATTAGAATTAGATAAATTAAAACTCCTTATAATATATCTTTAATTATCTAATTAAATAATTTATAATCATAAATCAAGATTGACGTTTAGTAACACGTTATGATTATCTAAATATTAAGAATGTCAAAGTAGTTTTTAACTTAATTTGTCTGTACATAATTTTTCTATATAATTTAATCCTTTCGTCATATAATGTTCCAATTAAACATAAAGTATGGAATTAGTATCTTCTCTATTTAAGTCTAATCATATCAGTTCTATACTATTAGTGATTGATATTGTTAATGACATTTGAAAATTTATTTTCAAAGTCTCATTTTACCTTGATAAAAAATTTCTTAAATCAATACTAATTAAGAATAACAAAACATTCTCCATAATTACTTTAGGGTGACGAATCAGGTATTGATCACTTAACTATCTCCATATAATCCATGTTACTTCCAATGACTACCGAGTGAACTATTCATGATTAGAATAGATCATAAGTAGTATCAAAATATAACAATTTCTATAGAAGATAACTTTGGTAATCTCAACTCTAAAAATCACTTATACAATTATCACAATGCATATTTCTATAGACACACAAGTAATGTTTCATATAAAATTCCCATATTAAGTCAGTTTAGTGAACTCATTTTTTAACAAGCACCTATACATTTTTTAAGTATTTTCATACTTCTGTCTATGAGATTGATTACTTTTTTTGTAAGGAAAAAATATAACGTGTACTAATCTTTCTGCTCTATTAATGTTCAGTTTTAATAAATCAACGACTATAAACAATTTAGGAACAATACTTCACTACAATATGAATCCCATACTTATGATCTCCATCATAATTTCATTTGTAAAATATATATTTATCTCATGAACTTTATCTTATACATTAGTTAATTAAACAAATATGTATAAGATAAATAATAACTTTATAAAAAAATGTCAAAAATTCATAACCAATAGGTTGATTATAGGGTATGAACCAATAATCTTCCATTTGCACTAAATCAATCGCTTAAGTATCTCATACTATATCATCATATGACAATTATGTTATTGCTAGAATAACAATTTAGTAAGAGAATTCTATAAGATTCTCTTTAGTAAGTACTTGCTTAATCCTTACAACTTGTATCTCAATTATCATTATAATTAAGCGGAATTGTTAAAATAGATTCTTAAATTATTGATGAGAACTTAGCTCCTTTTACATGCCTAATGACTCTCGTGTTCTATAGTTAATAAATATTCGAACAATGCAAAGTACTGTACCGAGTTCATTAAAGAACTTCATATTTTAAATGATCATTTCTACTAAATGAAAATTTTATTAGGCTATGATTAGTAACCATTACCACTTTGGAACATTTCTAATTCAAATAATATTGTTATAAGTAATAATACTATAATTCAGACTTACCTATGTTCTTTATCTAACTAAATCTAAAGTCCTAGAACCCTCAACTTAAATATCAACTCATACATAGAATAATAAAGATCATTTATATTTCATAATTATTAGACATCCCAAATACTAAGTACCTTTGACACATTATCCATGTATTTAGATTAGAATCGGTGAACAACTCTTTCATCTATCTTTATAGGTCTTAATTCCTGAAATTTAAGTTGACTCCTTTTCATATCCAATTAAGAGTTGTTTTTAGACTATTATATTTTTAACAATTGAAAATATAAATCAATGTTCTTAATGAATCGTATGTTGTTATATACTCTAACTAAAACTTAAAATTGTACTCTCACTAGCCTTTTTATAAACATGATAAACCCACAATCATATTCAAAACAAAATTCTTAATGAAAGTGAATCTATTCAAAGTCTATTAACCTTTCAAGTAGATATCACAAGTATCAGACATTGGTATTAGTTCTATTTAGACGTCTTATTATGAGATTTGAACTGTTTCAAACTTCATCCTACTCTCACTACTTATCTTGAAAACTATTCTCCTTATAAATATTTATTGAAACAAATCTTTTTCTTCAATGAGTATATAAGATTACATCCAACTTTTGGATATCTCATAACTTCTTATTATCAAACTTAGTTATTAACTTAGCAAATAATATATGTTTTAACTAAGCATCACATCCTAAAGTCATTAACTTCGACTCTTTTAGAGTCTTGCCATTCTACGTCTTATATAGAATTATGTTAATTGATTTATATGGGACTATAGAAGATAAATCACATCAAGACATAGCTATAATGAAGTAAACATTGCATGACACAATATCACCTATTGTTAAACTCCTCACAAATACTTATACTGTTATGAAATTTAATTATGAAGTTAATTACCAGATAATCATATTCTTTATATAACCAAAAAAATACTTCATCACCTTAATCTTATTGTAGTGATTCAGCATTCTCAATGCCTAACTTATACTTAGATGTGATTATTTTAAACCTTTCAAAATTGAACTTAATATTTCATTAAATGCATATGATTATATCATATAAAGTCAATAGTACATGTAATGAAATACAAGTATTCATTCTTTCATGAATTATTATCACATCTCATACATCATATATAATAACTTAATACCATTATCATCCTTTCACTAAAGGTTGATTTGGTTATCCTTCAATCCAATGAGTTTCATAAGCTTCATACGACTCATAATCAAAAGGACACATATACCCTTATATGTAACTTTATAATTCTCATAATATTGATTTAACCAACATGATATAGAAGGATATTCTTGGTTATCTAATTTTGCACTTTTTCCACTTTATGATAATCATAAGTCACTCTTTATCCAATACATACAAACTGTTTGTAAAACATGGACTAACTACTTTTTCTTAGTTATCTATTTTTTATCATGCCTCGAACATTATGGTAATGCTAAATCCAAATTCAGTATCATATAGTTAAAAGTATGAAAGGGAAATATACATATGATCTCTATCATATCAATTATTAGCAAGAAAAGTCATGCAATTATTTTCTTTTAATAACAACTATTATCACATTATAGGAAATGACTTTAATTGTAGTCATTATTTATGTTTTTAGTAGGTTAGACTAAATGGAATAATTCTTTTAAAGTACTATACCTATTAGCTCTATTTCATGTAATTATTTGTATTATGCTATCATAATATTGGCATTCATCTTACATGTTGCCTTGAAATTTTATAAAAAAATTTGTCAACTTAATTATCACTACATTTTTGTCATTTATATGACATTAACAACATATCTCTCAAACTTTATCACCAAAATCCTCAATAAAGACTGTAACAAGATTGCATAATAAATATACAATTCTTCTATCTTTAAGAATGTTTCTCAAACTAGCTCTATATCTAATAAATTTAGTTTACTACTTAGTATCAACTATACTAACAAAGTTATTCTATTACTCAGGACAATATCAATGTAAGGTAAGCAACTAATTGATAAATGCCATGATAATCAAATAAAATTAGGACTTTAATCATGCATTTTGTTACTCCCACTAGTTTAAACAAACTAATAGCCCTCACTATTAATTCGAAAAATGATTACATAATTCCCTAGTAGACTAGGATCCCGTTCTAACTTAATGGATCTTGAGTGTGCTCAATAAATCAACAAAATTAAAATTAGGTAGATAATATTTATCAATCAAATTCATATGACTCATAGATCCATTAAGTAACATCTCTTTGTCAAAACATATCTTATATAGTATTCTTAACCCTATCTCTAAATCTATACGATCATGAGTTTGCTCATCCATATCATATAAATTTAGTTAAGTATGACACATTGTTATAAGACTAAACATATTTAGGTTAAATCAGTTTTGAATATACTCAACAAGTCTAACAATAAACAAAACTCTGATTTATTCTTATAATAATGAAAGGCAAAAATTATGTTTTAAATATGTACTTAATATATTAATGATGGATTTGCCTTGTAATGGTTTCATCATGTACTAATTATTTGTAAAATATCATATATAAATATGTAAGTCAAAATGCATATATACATCAAACATATATTATATATAGTATTAAAAATATAAAATAATTATTTTATTATTATTATATTATTATTATAAGGCCGACGAGTGGTAAATGTCCATGGCCCATCGACTATGTAGTTTTTTCCTATATTAAACATATGCTTTATCCATAAATAATCAAATTATATGCATAGAAATATTAAACTTCGTTTGATTCTAGTTATTGATCTATTCATAATTTAAAATTATATTTCTAATTCTTTGGAAACATTAAATCATATCAAATCATTGATTTCATTGATTTCTTAACAAAAGTGAATTCTTATTCCAAATAAAAATTTAATTCAATTTGAAAATTATTTTCAAATTTAATTGAAAACTATTTGCAATATTCTTGACTTCTTTAATAAATTTAATTGAAAATAAATTTCAATAAATTTCTCTTCTTACTTGCTTTAATTTAGAAAATATTTTTTCACAAATTAAATAAGTAAAAAAATTCTAATCTCATTAAAAAAATTATTTTCTAATATAATTATAAATTTTTTTATTAGAAAATAATTTTCTAACTTTAAAAGAAAACTATTTCCATTATTAAATAAAACATCTTAAATTTAATTAAGAAAGCCATTTATATTATTTATTTAGAGATTTTCTTAAATAATTAGAAAACTAATCCTTAATAATTAGAGTTAATAGTTAATTAAGTGATCAATATTTTTACATTTTTTCATTTAAGTGATCAAACTTTTAAAATTTTCAATTGAGTGATTAACGTTTGAAAAGTTAACTAGTTGAGTGAAAAACACTAACACCATGAGTGACATGACCTGGCCCGATCCGACAACTTGGATTTGACCAGCCCACTCCAAGTTTTTGTCTTTTTTGGTTAATTTTTTAAACTTTAATAACTCAAATGAAAAAAATTTCAAAGTTTAATCACTGAACTGAAAATGAGAAAATGTTAGATTAATGACTTATTTTGAAAATTTTAATATAGATTCATCTCATGAATAAATATTTTTACATAAAATTTATAAATATAATTAAATTATTTAATTATTATTAATTAAAAATAATATTAATAAAATTAAAAATATATTCTTATAATAATACATGTAAAATAATAAGTATATTTTATAATAGAGGATCAATACAATAATTATTAATAAAATTATTTTAAGTGACTTTTAGAATATTTTTAAGATAGATTTTTATTGAATTTTTATATAATTTAAGTTGAATTTTTATAAATTTAAACTTACTTTTAAAATTAAATTTATTTATAAATTTATCTTTAAATCTCATACTTTTTAGCTTTTGAACTTACTCATAAAAAACAAATATGGATCATCAACGGTGGTCTAGCAGCCCACCGTTGATGGATCCACAGACCATAGTTAAAGGAGTCAAAAACAGACTATTAATGGCGGGCTGCTCATCCTTCAACGATGTCGTTTTCATTCAATGCAGACTGCTGTTGAAGGACAACAGATATGGTTTTCAACAGATTCTTCAACAATTGCAGCTTGTCTTCTTCCTCCACTTGCAGTTGCTCCATCCATATAAATAGAGGCCCTTTCCAAACGTTTTAAGTAACCAGATTTAGAGCAAAACATCTTAGTTTTAGTTAGTTCTTAGATCAATGTAATTTTAGGTTGTTTTTCTTTTCAATCTTTTGTAATTTGAAAATTTCAGGTTGATTATGAGTTCTAGCATGTTCATGCACGTGTTTTGAGTTAGAATTCCATCTGGGGATATGATTTAGTTTATTCTAAACTCTTAATTTCGTGTATTATTATTTTCATTTTGAATTAATCAAAGTCTTGTTATTTAATTTTTATTTATTTATTTTTTCGATTAATTGTTGTGCTTAATATTTAATTTCAATTAAGTTATCATGCTGAATTTGTTTATTGATGATTAATTGTATTAATTAATGATTAATGTGTTAATCTTTGTTTATTGAATGCTTAATACTTGTCTTGAATTGCTCATTTAGGATATTGCCATAAGATAATCCAGGATCTGACAATCTCTACCTAAGTTATTAGAAAAATCAATAAATAACATGGTTTAAATCAGTGAAATAACCAAAGACTTGGTTAATCATAAGGGTGCTAGTCTTAAATTAGGATGATTTACGACTAGATTTCCTAAGCATTATGCCTATTAACCAAGTTTAAATCATAACCAAACTTCAGGATATGATCAATAAAGATAAGCCAGTGTCTTAACCATAGCACTGCCTTAATTTAGTGAAGACCCTAAATTAAACATCACTGATCTCTAAATCAATTAAATCATTAACCACCGAAGCTTAACTGAATAATTTAGGAAAAGCAATCTGTAGCTCTTTTGAAATTGATTGAAAGTTTTCTAGGCTTTTTAGATTAGCTTTTAGTTATTTTCTTAAATCATAAAGCTGAGTGCTTTCTATACAATTGTAATCCTATTGACCTAGTACTTACATCATATAAATTTTCTCGTGGGATCAATACTCGGTCCACTTTATTACTTGATTCTACCGATACTCTTGTCGAAAAGTTAGTCTCGAATTAATTGGTAAATTGTGCTTTAAAAGATAGATTCATTTGAGCTAATTTTATATGTAGTCAACCGCAATCATTTCTCTTCAGTTTCACATTCTCATCTTGAAGGTGATTCGTATGATTTTCTTATACATCAACTTCTTTCTTAACAACAAAATAGTTACCTCTATATTCTATTGCACTTTTTCTTTTCTTTTCAAGAGACTTGCTTAACTGTATTTGCTTATCTTTGAGACTTAAATTATAATCTTCAAAGACTTGAGTTCGAGATAAAATTTGCAACAAAAGGTCTTTAATAGATTGCTCTCTTTCTTTAGTAACAACAACTTTGGTTTTAACTTCTTGTAACCTATAATTCAATAATCTTTCAACTTCATTCAAAACTTCAAACTTTTTGGCCATTATTTCATGCAATGCTTTAATTGTCTTTTCTGTATTAGTCTTCAATCTTGTTGAGAAACATGTATGACTAGCATTGGAAAGATGCAATGGGAACATGTGATTCACAGTCATCTTGACTTAAGCAATCAAACCCAATTTTATATCTCGAATGCGACAAATTCCATTTTTTAATAATAACCTTATATCCCTTTTCTTACCACTGACCCACGTTAGGTAAATTGAATTTTAAATATGTCATATACAAAATGTTAGAGATACTATAAATATTACCTTTTTTTAGATTTAATAGTTACCTTTCCTTTTCTCATCACACAAATGGTAGAATTATCACCAAACTTCATAGTGTTGCGGAAAGATTCATCTAATTAAAAAAACATCCCTTTGTCTCTACACATGTGATTGTTGTAACCAGTATCCAAATACCATAAATTGCATTAAGATTCTTCAATCATATTGCACATCAAAAAAAGCAATATCTACTCTTCTTTCTTAATAAAATTCATTCTTTCTTCATTTTGTCAATTCAAATTAGCACGACATTCTGACTAGTAATGACCATATTGATGACATCTATAACACTTTCACGTTTGACTTATCTTCATTTTGTCTATTAAAATCAATTCGACATTCTAATTGATAATGACCATATCAATGACATCTATACCGCTCTATGCTTGACTTATCTATTGATTTGTAGTCTCCACAACCTCTTCTAATTCCTAGATATTGATTTCTTCTCGATCATCTTCTTGTTGATTTTCATAATCTTTATCTTCTCAACTTCCTATATCATGATATCTTCCTCTTCCTCTTTATTTATGCTAGCTTTTATTTGTCGAAGAATGTCTTTCTAATGAGACCTTTAATGCTTGTTCTTTATCGTCGTCTTGATGTTTCATCTTTTGTTTATAAACTAGTAAAGAGCCTTGCAATTCATCAAGTAAAAGAAAATCGAGATCTTTAGATTCTTCAATTGAACAAACCGCATAATTAAACTTCAATGTCATTGAACGAAAAACCTTTTCAACTACAATCATATTCTCCATCCTTTCACATAAACACGTATCTTGTTGACAATTGCCACTGTCCTTGAGAAAAAATCCAAAACTGATTCTCCAATCTTCATGCAAAGTAACTCAAATTCTAGACGAAGTGATTGAAGTTATTGTCTTCTTACCCCTGCAGTTCCTTGGTATTTTCTTTTCATAGAATCCCATATTTGCTTCAAAGTCTCTTTCAAAAGTATAGTCTCTAAAGTCGAACGATTAATTGCTTGAAAAAGATAGTTCTTTGCCTTAAGATCCTTTAATCATAATCCTTCAAGTTCTGATTTTTGCACATTTGACAAAATTGTGTTAACTTCTGGTTTAACAAATCCTTCAGAAGCAACTTGCCAATATTCTTTTAACCTTGGAAAATTGTCCATTAACATACTCCATGATCGTAATAACCGTCAAAACACGAAATTTCTGGTTAAACAAAATTGTCACCCATTATGACTGCTTAACAATATTGTTACCGTGTAAGAGAAAATCACCTTAATTCACTTCAAAATCCAGCTAACTAATATAGCAATGTCATGATTATGTGAAAAATCATAAATCCACAATAAACAGTGAATCCAGCCAAATAAATTAAATGTGGCAAAAAAAAAAAAGAACAAACAACTAGCCCGTATACAGTGGTGACGACAGTAGCTATTTTCTGGCTGGACACCAAATATAGCCTATAGTAATAATAGAGGATAGGTGACAATAAGGAGATGAACTGCGAATGATAAACAAACAAACAATTTCAAGTGGAGACGAGTAGTAGTAATGGCGGCGTAAATTTGGGCAACTCTATTAGTTTTGGGTGACACAAATATGCTGGCTAGTTAAGAAATCTAGATTTGGCAGCGTTGTTGTTGGAAGCTGAGGAAGTTCATAAGAGAGCTTAAGCTCTGGCGGACAACAAGCCTAGACAACCCAAGAGCAATGACTTGGCTTATAAACAGCACTATGAAAGAGAACGTGAAAGCCTTGCAAGTGAAGACTATATGGAAGGCGATAGTAGCGATTGTATGAGTGGCTTGTACTATAACTATTTGATAAAATTACTCAGAGGCCATGGCTTCGAGGAGGGGACATAACCCTTTTTCTATACACAAAGTGTTTGACGAAAGCTAACAAAGGCTATGACCTAGATTAAAAACATAGAACCCTCAGCATCTGATACCCCTGTTGGAGTGAATAAATTCACACAAATTCATCTCACTTTGTTTATAATCTTGAAACTTATTTATAGAACACAAATCATAATTGAACTAAAGATCAAACTTCTAATACTACTCTAACTAAAACTCCAACTAATAGAATTCTTATAAAATAGAGAAATACTATTGTTAGTGAAACACTAATACTACTAAGATAAACATCATTCAATTATTTCTAACACAGTTGACTGGTATAGACATTGTTGAAGAAAAGGTCGTCTTTAGATCCTATGGAGGACCGAAAAAGTTCACAATCGTGATTCACAGTTGCAAATTTTAGCAAGGCTTTAGTTATGAGCCTCTTCCTTATAACTAGCCAAAGGATAAAGGTATGGGAAAGGATACGACTAGAGTCCCAAATCAAGCCAATCCATAACAAGGAGAGGTGAGGACCCCAGAGTAACTTTTTGTAAGATGTAGCTGTAACACCCACATACCCTCTGTAAGGATATGCGAATGTTACCTAAAACATAACTTAAACATATCAAAATAATACAAAGCATTGCCAGGATTCAAACAACCAATCATTACTTTTCCATACATATTCGACTTTAGACAAAATTTAACTAGCACATTGAATTTATTTGAATACATGCTTCAAGTACAATACCATCATGAATTAAAGTTATTACATTAAAAACCCTGAAACAAAACAATACATATCTTAAGTTCAAATATACTTTGTATTACAATATTTAAAAGCTTTTAACACAATACAACATGTCTCATATTATTACATACAACTCAAACATACATTCCCAAAACAAAACACATTCTTCGTTGGCCATTATGGTTGTTATTGTCCCGGTCTTCAAACCCTCATATCTGAACCTACACAGGGCAAAACCACCGTGTTAAGCATAAAGTTTATTGGGGAATAAACTAAATAGGGTATACGCTGACAACTGTTACAAACAGTCATCCAAACATTCACATATTCGAAAGCAATCCAAATACTTACTTATCTATTTTCAAACTAAACCAAAATATCATAAAGCTCATAAAAAAATACACATTTGCTTCAGAGAAAAACTCACCAATGTCAGAACTGAATATTATAATATCAAAATAGAACTTGTTTGTAATAAAACATAATTTTTTTATTCATAACAGAGCTCAATTGTTTCATAATAAAGTTTATTTATATCAAAACTAAGCATACAATAGAATATAAAACATGTTAGTCTGTTAATCCTTTATATATAAATGGGTAACGAGACTAATATAGGAGATACCGTAACCGATATCACAGAAAATGAGAGATATATGTCTCGATAACATGAGACACTAAAGTATTAATAATAGAATACATCGAAGTGTTAGTTACAGGAGATACCGAAGTATCACAAGAGCAACTGTAGACCCTTCTAGGTATGCTTATGTACCCACAATTAGGACTTAACAGTATTAAAACAAAACAGTTTCATTTCAGAATTCTCATGTGAGGGATATATTACAACACATACAGCTTTAATATAATTTTATTCAGCTTGACATATTCATTGATTTCCAAACAACCTAACATGTCATATAATTACAAGTATTTGTAATAATGCATCAATAGCGTTATTAAGTCATCATAAATTATGTATATTCACACAAACAGAAAGCACTTCCAACACAATTCCAATTATCAAACTCCTCAAACACTTAATGTTCCGGAATTAATATAATATTATCGCAAAAATTCCCATTTCACAAACATTCATATCTAATTCATAATACATAAGCCTTTGGAATTCATTCATTCATGACCACACCAAGCACTTCAACATGGTATTCATCATTCTTAAACCATACATTCTTTACGTTATCATCTCAATTAATAATTATTACTCAATTAAATGTTCTTAAACAGGGGTCTGTCACAGATAGTACTAGGAAAATAAGCATAACTCAAACTCTAATCCCTCATTTATCAAGGCGTTTTCACTGAGATTAAGCTAAGATCTACATCTACAACTTTCATTCTTTGAGGTACTTCAAATTCATGCTCTAAAGATATATAAAAGAGATAAAAAAAAGTGAAACCAAAATTTCGCTCTGCATAGGGGTTTGTCACATGCAGTATTAGAGAAACAAAAAAAACTTAAGCTCTAGTCACTCTTTTATCAAGTCATTTTCACTGAGGTCAAGGTAATACCTATATCTTCAACTTTAATACGTTTCTTTAAATTCATGCTCTAATGTTATGCAAAATAGATAAAAAGAGGAAGATTAATTTCGACCTATCTTTAAACAGTTACCTTTTTTTTATGACAGGTTTTTGGGTCAATTTCATATGGTCATTGTGACATAGAAATTGAGGTTTTTAGGCAATATATTCTTCTAAACAAATGTTTCTCTATATATAAAGGTTCCAACGAAATAAAGTTGATGCAATTTGATTCATCATTCCGATGGTTATACCCAAAATACTATAGACTATTTTCAATCGTGGACAGAAACCATAATTCAACTTCAAGCCAAATTTCAAAACCCTTAGTGACAAAAATAAAATTCGATTCATTGATGAAAGTTGTAGATATATGGATTTAGTTTAATTTGAGTTTAAAATCATTCCTTTTGGATACCTATAAGTCAATATATGGCTAAAATACTGATACCTGTTCAATGGAACCACTCCTTCTAACGAGTATTCAGCATGTATCAAGTTGTTAACCTCAATTCTTTCTTAATTCAATACATATTTTATGCACTTCAAACATGAAAAAATACATGTTCTAACATGATACTCAGTTTAGTATTCCCTTATCTCACTAAACTCCAAATTCAACTCTAAGAATCCAGCTAAACCAAGCTTCCAAACAACTAGTATATACAAAGCTTCCTAGTGTTAATGATCCAAACTCCAGCAAAAGTACAGAAATTGAGAGAAGATGGGAGGTTTCAGTGGAGGTCAAAGTAAGAATGAAGAAAGCCATAATTCATCTAGGAAAAATATGCTTCATTACCAGCTAGGTGTCACTAGCTTAAGATGCCACTTAACACTAAAGTGTTACTAGCTTAAGATACCACTTAACACCAAGTTGTCACAAGCTTAAGATGCCACTTAATATCAAGGTATACAACCCACTTGCCCACCATCTAAGCTGCCATTTGTAATACTTTAATTAGGCCACTTATCTTCATATTATGCTGTCAAATGTCACACATTGAATGATGCCAAATGCCAATGTATTAGCTATGCCAAATGTCACTAATTCATAGGTTTAGTCATTCTAATTTTCATGTACCAACTTAACTTGTCATTTGATAATTTTCCTATTCCAAATGTACATCTAACTACCTCAATTCTCCAATGGTATCAATTAATTCTAATTTACTAATTATAGTCCATCGTTACCAAAATTCAAGTCATATGCCTTTAATATTCAAACCATAGCACATTTTCAAATCCCATCTTACATGTACTTTCATAAATATGAATCATTTCAACTAAAGTATAATTTGGGGCCTTATAGTGGCAAACTACCTTTGATTGCTGTGCACCCAAAAGATTCGATCATGACAAGAGGAAATTTTTTTAGGGGGGTAGCTTAGCATATTGTCTAGAAGACGCTGAGTTCCCCTTAAGGAGCGACTTGGCTAGGTCTAAGAGTTGCCATTAATAAATGACTTAACTTTGGTATTGGGTGGGATAAGCACTTTGAGAACATGATACTTCTATAATATATAAAGGGGGCTAAGGTCATGCTAGTAATGAAATCAGAAGAAAAAAAAGTGTCGTTACCATCACCCACCTTATGTTTAATACTACCTAGAATAAGAAGGTTGATAGAATTTGGTTAAAGGTCCAAGAGAAGTTATACTTCAATTTAACATTTTTTTTAATGTAAAATTTTTAGTCAAATAGGTTTTATTTTTAGTTTTTATTGCAAATATTAATTAAATATCTTTTTATTTTATTAAAAAATAAATTAAAAGCAAAAATGGTATCCAAAAGAATCATAATAAAAAAAAATAGAAGTAATGCATTGAGTGATCAAAATGTCAAGTTGAAACAAGTTAAAAAAGGCTTATGACTAGTTACATCCATAAAGATTACATTCATTCAACTTTAATCATTCTTCAATGATCTTTCAATTATCTATTTATATGACTTATTTTGTACATTAAAAAGCATTTCCATCATTGTTTTAAAAAAAAAAAGAAAGAAAACACTACCAACTTTGCTTTTAAATTTCTAAATAAGAAAAGAAAAAGAATTTATTTATGTATTTTCTTGCTTGATGGCTGTGATGAACGATAGGAAAGGAGAAATTTAAATGAGAGATGAGAACTTATTGATTTCTAAACATAAAAGTTTAATTTATTGCATAAAAGAAGAAAATATTAAAGGTTTTTTTTAACATAATGTATTGACTTTGATTGGTAAATGTAAATGTTGAAGAAAGTCATTGTTGACTTTCTAAATAATTTAAGGATTAATAATATTCTAAATTACCAATTAAAAAAATAATTACATATGTTTAGCACACGATGTATTGAGAATTTCATATATTTAGCACACAATATATTGATTTTAATTGGTACATATAAATGTTGAAGAATTTATTATTGTATTTCTTAATAATTTTAGTAATCATAATATTCCAAATCATCAATTAAAATATAAATCTCATAGGTTTAACACATGATGTATTGACTTTAATTGGTACAGATGAATGTTGAAGGAATTTATTATTGACTTTCTAATAATTCAGCCATTAATAATACTCTAAATTACCAATTGCAAAAAAAACTTGGTTAAGCTTTTGGTTAAGTTTTTATTTTTAGTTTTTAGTTTTTATTTTTTTAAGTATAGAAACTAATAATAGAAATATATTTATTTTCTTTGTATTTATAAATATGGTTTATAAAATTTACAAGAATAGAAATAAAAGATCATAAATAAAAAAAATCTTGTTTCTTTTTGCTTAATAAACATGATTTGTAAACAGAATTTTCTATATTAAATAATAAAAATAATCTATTAACTAATATATAGTTTTAAAGTATCTGATATTATTATTTATTTCATATTTATTTGTTATTATTAAATTAATTTTTATGAAAAATTTCAACTAAATCAATTTTATTTTTTAGTTTTTTATTAAAATCCTAATTAAATAGTTTTTTTTTCTTAAAAATAAATTAGAAACAAAAAAGTACAATAAAAAATCACAACAAAACCATTCCAATCAATAAGGTTCTATGGTGTAGTAGTTAGCACTCTGGACTTTGAATCCAGCGACCTGGGTTCAACTCCCGGTAGGACCTTTTATTATTTTATAAGGGAGCAAAGTTTACTCTTGTGTTCTATTTATTTTTATAAGAAAATTTAAATGAGAGATGAGAACCTAATGATTTCTAAAAATAAAAGCTTAATTTATTAAAAGAGGAAAAGATTAAAGGTTTTTTAAACATAATACATTGACTTTGATTGGTAAATGTGAATGTTCAAGAACATTATTGTTGACTTTCACATTTGAAGTACAAGATAATTATAGAAGATTTAGATATCATATAATAATAGATCATGACAATTAAGATATGTCAGAAATTTCAATAAGATATAAATAATATGGAAATTTTAATCAATCAAGCATATAGTGAAAAAGAATATTTTCAAGAAAGATTAAATTATCTAAAATTCAGTAACTATCATCTTAGAGCAAGGGTTCCAATCCAAATTTTTTTTGAAGAAGCACAAATTAAAATGTTAAATCATGATTTTACACTAAGTTATTTGTTGTAACAACATACAAGACATATTTTGAAGATTATCATAATGAATAAAGAAATAAGACATCCATAAATAAATGCTCAAGAGGGATTAAAAATATATAATAATTTACTAATGTTACAATAAACGATAGAAGATTTTGGCAATACCATATTAGACAAACTTCACCATTTAGAAATAAGAATAGACCATTTAGAAAAACAGATAAAGCCAAAAGAAATCCAAAGAGATAATCAATCAAAATCCTCTGTAATATTAGAACAAATTATTAAATATACATTATAATGGAATACTTTCACCCAACTTCTTTATCAGATCTTGAAGATTTATAAGATCAGTTTGAAGATATTAATTTAGAAAATTTAGTTAATATAAAACCAAAATTCGAAATAGGAGAACCTTCTGGTATAAAACCTCCTGAAATTACTCCTCATGTTTGGAGAAAAGAAAAGATAAAGAAAGAACATGAAAGATATGTCCAAGGTGCTGCTGCAACATCATCTACATATTCTACTCCTTTAGATAAAATGAGATTTGAAGCAATAAATCCTTTTAGTGTATATTTAGATTTAGATTGTATTCAAAATATAGAAGAAGCAATAAAAAAGTGGGAAACTGCACTAAGATTAGCAATATTACTAAATAAGATGACAGAAAAAGATACTGCTCTTGGATTTTTAGAAAAAACTTTGTTAAATAACACTTTAAGATTTTGGAGACAAATGGATCCTAATACGAAAGCCAACTTAGTTGCAGGAGATGATTTGAATCATATAATTACATGTATAACAGAATTTTTTAGAATTGAATTATATGGAGAAGGTAGTTATCTGACAGAACCTGAAGTCAGACTAAGATATCAAACCACATTAGATAGATTACAATTATGTGATATGTGAGAGATAAATCAATATATTTGTATATATCAAGATTATTATTATCATATATATAATGATGCAATTCAAGATATGACACCTTACTTACATATGTTTTATTCAAAAATTCCTGATCCATAGGAAACAAAATTATTAGAAATATATCTAACACAAGATCACCAAGATACTTTAGGAAAACGTATTTCCTTCTTAAGACATAAGATAAGTGAATGGTGTGATGATGTAATATTAGTTAAACAAAGCAAGATATTAAGAAAACAAAATAAATTATGCTGTAATAATTTAAAGATGCCTATTATGATAGGATGTGATAGTAATTATTATTATAATAAGATTAAAAGAAAATATAAAAAGAAAAAATATTATCATAAAACAAGATATTTTAAAAGAAGAAAAGCTAAATTTTATAAAAGAAGAACAGGGTATAAACATTGAAAACCTATGTATAAAAGGAATCGATTTACTCAAAAGAAAAATAAGATAAAAAGATGTCGATGTTATTATTGTAAAAAAGAGGGACATTATGCTAATGAATGTACAAAAAGATTTAATAAAAAGAAATTTGAAATAGATAATGAAATAGAAGATATGATTACTAATAATGAATTTATCCTAATTAACACATTTCAAGATTTTCAAGATTGTTCATCAAATGAAAGTATATATATATTAATAGACACATAATATGAAGAAACAAGCAGTGAAAATGAATGAGATAACAGAAGCATCAACATCAACATCAGATAATCAACCTATTATTAATACTGTTGAAAATCAAGGAGAATTTAGACAAGATATTTTAGTTGATCAAAAACTATTAAAAAAGATTCAAGTGGCAGGATGTAATCTGCATTCTTATAGTGGATTTAACACATCATTATTAGAAAGAATTGGTATAAAACCAAGAAAACACCACATGTATTATGGTATTCATATTCAAGAAAAAGCTCTAGAGATAAGTCTTACACAGAATAAAGTCAATATACCTCTACTCACAAAAAGAGATATCATAACTAAATTAGATAAATTACCAGCAAATATCAAGAAAACAATTGGATAGGTCCATATAGGTTCTGTACAGATAATAATACGAGCAACATTCAGAGAAGGAATAGATACTCCAATTACAATTGCTGTATTAGATAATAGATTATAAAACAGAGAAAATGCTTGTCTTGGAATTATTAAAGGAAATTTGATTTATCAAAAACTTATGTTTACAATTCATCCAAAATTTAGATATCATATAGATGATGTTAACTTTGACAATGTATTGACTTTAATTGGTAAATATAAATGCTTAAGGAATTTATGACTGTATTTCTCAATATTCCAGATCATCATTAAAATAAAAATATCATAAAATTTAGTACAATGTATTGACTTTAATTGGAGAATAGGAATGTTGAAAGAATTTGTTATTGTCTTTCTTAGTAATTCAATCATTAATAATACTCTAAATTACCAATTAAAAGAAGAATTGGTTGAACTTTATTTTTTTTTATTTCTATTTTTCTAAGTATAGAAACTAATTATATAACTACATTATTTTCCTTCTATTTGTAAATATAGTTTATAAATTTTATAAAAACAAAAAAATCATAAATAAGAACCTTTGGTTTCTTTCATAAATAGGATTTGTAAATAGATTTTTATATTAAAATTTAATATAATCTATTAACTAATATATATTTTTAAGGTATATGATAATGTCTTGGTATAATAATTTTAATTTATTTCGTATTTAGTTATTATTATTATTAAATTAATTTTTAATAAAAAATTCAATTTTTTTTATTTTTATTACAAATCTCAATTAAACATGTTTATGTTTTTCTTAACAAATAAATTAAAAAAATATATATAAATATAAATATAAGTGATACAAAATACCTCTTAATGCATTTAGTTATCAAAATGTCAAATTAAAACAAGTTAAAAGAGGCTTAAGACTTATTACATTCAGAGATATCACATTCATTCAATTTTTGTCATTCTTCATTGATCTTTCAACAAGCGATTTATTCGGATTTCGTGATTTGTACGACGACTTATTTCGCACATTAAAAAAATTATAATTGCATTTTTATCATGGTTAAAAAAAAGAAGAAGAAAGAAGGTACTGCCAACTTTGCTTTTGAATCTCTAAACAAGAAAAGAAACAGAATTGGTTGATGGGCTTTCTTGCTTGATGGGTGCCATGAACGATAGGGAAAGGTTATTATTTTTTAGTATTTTTTAAATAACTAATCATTATTTATTTAGGCTCACGTACAGGCACAATTGATGGCCAGAAGTTTTAAAATAATTTTCTACAATTCTAATTGATATCTTTGAAAGTTTTTACGCTAGCATAATAATTTAAAATTAAATGAGAAATCCAATTCAGTTATTCGATATTAAATATAACAATAAGTATTTATGTTAAGAAATCAATTACAGAACTCTCTTATATTAAATATCATGATTACTATAGAAAGCAATTCAAAACATTCTTTAAACACATTAAGAAATAATATAAAATATACAAGATATTTCCTAAAAAATGATATTTTGAAATATATGATACAATATTAAACTTTTTGTGATAATTACTAATAATTATTATAAGCGATTCATCAAATATATATTTTTATGTTAATTAATATAAATCTTTAAAAAATTATGACAAAAGTTTTAGGGCTTGTTTGTTAAAATTTATATTTTATGTTTTTCTGTTTTTATTTTCAAAAATAGAGACACAAAGGAAAAAATGTAGCTTATATTTTATTTTGATTTTTTTTGTTTTAAAAATAAAAAAAATAGAGAAATAAGAAATGATATTTTTCTTCGTTTTGAAATTATATTTTATAAACATATTTGTTTACATTGAATAATAAATATAATATATTGACTAATAATACTTTTAAATTGTATAAGAGTATTTTGGTTAAATAATTTAAATTTATTTCATATTTAATTATCATTATTAAATTATATTTTTTAATA
>JAOXYD010000002.1:10701685-10712849 GCA_028565735.1 Pinacopodium congolense
GCCACCTATATGTGTCTTCCTTAGTTGTGTCTGGGTTGTAGTTTGGCAATATATGCCTGACTACATAAGGGTAAGTAGCCCAATTACCATCACTGATCCACTGACTCACCTTGGCATTTAGAGAATTATTGGAACTTACTTGTTGAAAGTAAATAAAGCCAAATATAGGGCCAAAGTTGCTCTAGTTATAAAAAAACAATGAAGCTGAGTGTCCATTCCCAATTATACACTTAATTATATCCTTTAACCTGTCTCTAATCAGCAATAGATGATTCCATAAACAAGACTGATTACTAGTAGTCCTTCCAACTTCCCAAACACTTTTGTTCCGCTAGTAATAAGTATGTATCCATTTTGTCCAGAGTGACTCTTTATTCACCAGCAGTCTCCAAAGTCTTTTACTAAGTAAAAATTTATTACTCAACTCTATCGACGTAATACCTAGACCCCCTTCGTTAATAGGTTTACATAATTCCTTCTAATTGACCTTAGCCTTACATCTACCTTCCCCTTTTCCAGCCCATAGAAAACACCTTAATAATTTCTCAAGTTTCTTTACTAACCCTTTAGCAATGAAGAAATGAGAAGACCAATAGACATGTAAAGAGTTCAATATTGATTTCACCAATTGTAACCTACCTGCAAAAGATAGAGCCCTATGGGTCCAATTATTAATTCTCTTATGAACCTTCTCTAAGAGTATAGAGCTCTCAGTGATTAGTAATCTTCGCGTCGTGATAGGCAAACCAAGATAAATAAAAGGAGTATCTTTAGTACTCAACCATGTTACCATAGCTAGATAATTAGCATTATGCTGTATCGATTTAGAGCAAATCATGAAACTCTTGTTTGGATTCTATTTAAACCTTGACAATCCTCTGAAATAGTCCAGTGAATTCATCAAAATTCTGATAGAGTTCTCATAAGCTCTTGAAAAGAGCATTAAGTCATCTGCAAAAGATAGACTGAATAGACCCACCCTTTTACATTTGCTATGGAATTTAAAGTTTCCATCCTGGAGAATATTTTTCTGCATCAATCTGTGTAGTCCCTCCATACATAATATAAATAAGTAAGGAGATAGTGGATCCCCTTGGCTGCCAAAAAAACAGCTCCATGCTACCATCTAAACACCTCCAGTAGGACAAAAGTGATGGCCTTGTCTATTGTGCACTTATCACCACTTTATCTCCGTCGATTGCATCCCTAGTCCTTGATTACATCACTGCCTTTGACCTCTAGACACGTCTAGAAACTTACTTCTTGCAACAAACTATAGCTTGTCACTTTCTCCGCTGATGCCGCCTACACACCATGAGGAAAGGAAACTCCCTTATCTTTAAGTTCCTCACAACATTATCTTGCATAACAGAAGATCTTATCGTAATCTCATAATCATAGACCATGTATCTGATGGAGACCTTGTGCTCTTTGCCCTCAGTGGCCTATCATTCAACTAGAAAGTGTTTATCACAATAAGAGAGAATCACGAGTCCCAGCCTTCCTCCACCAAGCTCCAAATAAAGCTTCTCCTTCATGAACAGAGACTATCGTTGTATAACATACCTTCTTCCCCCACCCTCGATGTAGCCTTCACTACTGGCATCATAAGCAAAGTCCCTGGACGAGGAGGACAAAGGAGCGACCACCAACATCATTGACCCTCTAACCTTAATCACCCCACTTTCCTGAAATTAAACACATCCTGGGCTTTGGGTCCCCGAACCATTCCTCCATAACCCATACTAATCACCCTTCCCATCCAACCTACTCCACTCACCCTTCCTATCCAGTCTAATCCAACCCTTTTTTCTATCAAGCCCACCAGCCACACTCAAATCCTTATCCCAATCCAAACTATTTCCCTTGGCCTAACATCAATCATTTAAGCATAATCCCATTACAAAATCAACTTGCACCCATACCCCACCTATTTGTCAAATATGCTACGAAATAGGATATATCATTACTCGGTGTCACTTTAAATATTCCTATTCTACAAATGCCCAATCATACCCTAACCCAAACATATTTCACAGTACATTTTCTGTTATGAGCATAAATTATCCACCCAATAATTCTAATCTCACTATTAGCATTATTATTGAATGGCTTCTCGACACTGGTACTTTTGCCCACATGACATCTGACCCACAACTCTTAGACAATATTGAGCCGTACGATGGAAAAAATCATATGCTTATCAGTAATGGCAAAGCCCTTTCTATCACTTCCACTAGCACATGCACACTCACCCACCATCATAAACCTCTTTACCTTAACAATATTCTGGTTGTTCCACAAATAACTATCAATCTTTTATCCATTGGTTAATTTGTCATTAATAATTTACGTTTAGCCAAATTTAACCCATTTAGTTATGCTGTAAAGGATATAAAAATTAAGACACTACTTCTCAAGGGAACATCCATGATAACCTTTACCTAATAAGGATTCCTGGCACCTTTCACAATCTAATTGCTTTCACTACTTACACAGTACCTTGTGAAATCTAATATCAAGGACTTAGTCATTCCCTACCATACCATAACCTCTAGTATGTTTCGAAGTCTCTCTAATAAACCTTATATAATAAAACTTTGTGCTTCATATTTTCAAGGTAAAAGTGCTAGGCTCTCTTTTCCCTCAACATCATGCATATCAACTGATTTATTACAACTAATTAACTTTGATATTTGGGGACCTTTCCCAACTTTATCTTTCTCTGGGTATTAATACTTTATTATTTTTATTGATGACTATAATTGTTTTACATAGATATACCCATTAACCCATAAATCACAAGCTTTTAACTAATTTAGTCATTTCAAAACCACCTATGAAAACCTACTATCCACCATAATCAAATGATTACAAACTGATAACGCACCTAAACTCGTCAAAGGACCCTTTGCTCAATATACATCCAATAATGGCATAAACAACCGAATTCCCTATCCTCACACACCTCAACAAAAAGATGATGCTGAATGGAAAATTAGACACATAACTGAAACAGGTCTTACCCTACTCATCCATGCCTCCCTACCAAAAAAATTCTGGTTTAAAGTCTTTTCAATAGCTGTCTATTTAATCAATCTTCTTCCTACTAAGTGCTCCTCCAAAAAACACCTCATGAAGCCTTATTCCTTACCAAACCTAATGTTGCTTATCTCAAAGTTTTTAGATATGTTTGTTTTCCCTTCCTTGTTTCAACATGGTCTTATAAGCTTACTTCCAAATCCAAACCATGCATCTTTCTTATATACTCTTCACAACACAAAGGTTATCAGCATCTTGATCCCAACACAAGTAAAATCCATATCTCTTAACATATTCTTTTCCTTGAGACCTAATTTCCCTACAACAACCTCACCACTCCAACCTCTCTACCACACCCACCTCATACAATTAACTTACCTTTACCACTACACACCCATCCATTATCTACTCAATCACCATTGTAGTATCAATCATCATCACCACAACACCCCTTAACCACCCAACCATTTCCATAAAATCATCATGCCATGAAAACCTGCATTCACACTAATACTTGAAAACTAAGAAACTTTTATGATTATGTTACATTTGATACCACCAACACCTCGCTTGATTCTCCTAACCCCACTTGTATACAGAAGCCAAAAAATACTCCTATTGACGTCAAGCTATGTCTGATGAACTTTAAGCTTTACATGAAAATTAGACCTAACGCTTGTTCTACCACTAACCAATGCCAACATAGTACAATGTAAATGAGTCTTTCGAACCAAATGAAAACCTAATGGGACACTAGATCATTACAAATCCTGACTAGTCATAAAAGGTTATCACCAATCACCTAAAATTGACTATATTGATACTTTTAGTCCTTTCATTAAACCAACAACCATTCACATCATTCTCACTATTTCCCTCTCCACCTCGTCAATTAAACATAAACAATGCCTCCTTTCTTAGTGATTTTAAAGGCCCGATTTACACGCTTCAACCACCAGGTTTTATCGATCCTCAACATCCCAATGATATATGTCGTCTTCACAAAGTTATTTATGGCCTAAAACAAGTACCTCATGCCTGGTTTCACTGACTAAGTAAAAAACTTCTAGAACTCCAATTCACTTTTTCCAACTTTGATACCTCTCTCATCATTTGCACCACTATTATTAATACCACTTTTCTTTTAGTTTATATCGGTGATATATTGGTTACTAGTTCCTCACAATCCTTTGTTGCCACTCTAATGGATAACCTACATAACACCTTCTCTATCAAAGACTTTGGTCCTCCTCATTACTTTCTTAGAATTGAAATCATTACAACACCAGATGGTTTTCTCCTCATCCAAATCAAATACACCAAAGACCTCTCTTGTACCAATCTTGAAGAATCTAAACCCAAATCACCCCTCATGACTCCTACCTCACCCCTCATGACTCCTACCTCACCCCTTTCTAAAAACTATAGAATTCCATTATCAGACCCAACTAAATACAGAAGCACGATTGGTGCTTTACAATATCTTTGCCTTAACTGTCCATCTATTTAGTTTGCAGTTAACAAAGTCGCCCTATTCCTATATTGCCTTACTAATGTTCATTAGACAGTCATTAAGCAAATCCATTGGTATCTATGATCCACCATCTTTTATGGCTTACACTTTACCAAATCACTAACACTTACCTTCACAGTCTATTCTAATGCTGACTAGGCTGGCTATCTTGATGGTCATCGCTCCACCTCTAGGTATTGTGTTTACTTTGGATCTAACCTAATTTGTTAGAGTGCTAAGAAACAATCTATGGTTGCTTGCTTCAGTATTGAAGCAGAATATTAGAATATTGCACTTGCATTAGTAGAACTTTGTTGGATTACATCTCTCTATCATGGAATTGGTCTTTCAAACTTACAACCAACTCTATAGTGTGACAATCTTTGTGTCACTTTCCTTACTACCGATCCTATTACTCATACTAGCACAAATACATTGAAATAGATACCCATTTTATTTGTGATATGGTAGCCAAAAAAGCTCTCTTCGTTTAACACACTTCAGCCAATGAGTAAATTGCTGATATCATGACTAAACCCTTACTTAACACAGCATTTCGCCAGCTACACGACAAGCTCATTGTTACTTCCTCTATGAGCTTGAGAGGGAATGATAACCCATAGTACATTTTGCCCAAGATTCAGCTACAACATTCAAGTACTATGATTGTAGCAACATAATTTTAGCCTTCAAATCTTCTACTGTATATTTTTTTTCCATGTTTATACTTTCATCACTTGTATAACTAATTATATAATTCTCTTATGAAATATACAAAAAAATCTCTCCTATAGTAGTCTCTTTAATAATATATATTATATTATTATATATTATAACATATTATTGTAAAACGACACAATAAACACTTAAAAGTCACTTTGCTGTTTTTCTTATTTTTCAATGTTTTGAACCTTCGTTACTTTTACTTTGGAATAGCGTGAAAACAATTTTTAAAAAAATTTTTAAAGGTGTTTTTACAATGACGTGAAATTTTGTAATTTTTTATATTTTAGTTTTTTAAAGTTTCAAAGGTGTTTGCTTTAAATTTAATTCAACTACTACCAGATTGCTTTTTTTTAATTTTGAAATTAGGCAAATTTGTTTTTTTATTACAATTAAGTGCCGCATGTATTTAAGTTTCAAACATATGTTTCATACATATTTAACATAAGCAGTATTTTTTTTAAATTGATTTTCTTTTTTAAAAAATATGTTTCTAATTTTTTAAAAATTATGTTAATATAAAAATTTAAAAAGCTAAGGATGTTTTATTGTCATTATTTAATTTTATAAAGTTATTATGTTAAGGGGCATATTAGGAAATAACTTTAAATGAGTTTTTAATTCTAGATTTATTCCAAACATAATTATAAATAATTCAATTGAATTACATGTTTTAAATGATAATTATTCAAATAAGAGTGGAATTCGTTTACAAATGAATTATACATTATATATTCATTTATTCCAAATGGAAGTACAGTATATACACATACAATAAAGCCTAACTAATCTCTTATAATTAAGTACTCAAAGATACAAATCAAATTAAACTCCTATGATCATTTAAAATACAAAGAAAAGATTATTATACAAATCAAATTAGATTCCTAAGATTATAAAACTCTTAAGATAGTGCATATTTGAGATACAAAATGAAGATAAAATATTTATTTAAAAAAATGAAAATAATATTATAATATTTCCCACGTAAATATCAATATTCTCAAGAATAGGTGATATCTAATTCTCTAAAAAAAAAAAACCTATGCATTATTATGCTTTGATTTTGTATACAAGAATTATTTTTGGTTTGTAAAAAGATGGTGTGAGTTTGTTGTCCATGTTAAGAATCAGTCAACGATCGGACAAAAAGAATTGTTTGAAATGCGTGAGAGAGTGATCGATCTAGGGGAGCAAAAAGAAAGTTTAAAACACGTGAGAAAGTGATCGTAAGGGAGGGCAAAAATGGGAGAGGGACAAAAATAAAAAAAGAAAGTTTGAAATGCGTGAGAGAACAAAGTGTTGGAAAAAAGAGTTAAAATTTGAGATACCTTTTTATTTTTTTAAAAAGTATTTGTATTGGTTTTTATTATTAATTATTTAATTTATTTTTAGTTAATAATTAATATTTTGCATTATTATAAATATAAACTTTAATAAGTAAAAACTAAATTATTTTATAATTAATTTTATTTATACATTATTGATTAGGACTTATTAAATCTAATAATTTTTAATTTTTTATAATTTTTATTTTCATTCAATTTATATTTATAGTTTTTAGGTTATTTTATAAATTTTCCTAATAATTTTTTGATAAAAGTAAGACACATATCTTTTATAAAATATAATTTTAGTTGTCACTCTTATTTTAAAATGTATATATTAAATTAAAATTAAAATTTAATTATTAATTATATATTATATATTAATAAATATTAGTAGTTTATTTTTATTTTGATTATATATTTTTTATATTTTATTTTTAGTATTCTTATAATTTTTATTTTTCTAATTTTATACAGTTTTATATTAATTTTTAACGATTTAATACTGATACCATTTTTTCGCCCTTATTCATGTGGATCTTGTGAATTTGGAGCAAACACAGGTATTTCTGCAAATGAATCTAAGGAAGAGGCAGAATTGGAGGCTACATAATTTACTTTATTAATATCTGAAGATGCAGATAACTGATCAAATATTGGCATTTTTTATTTTATCTTATGTAAACTATCAATCATATCATTAGTAAATATGGATCTATACAATTTTTCATTTTGGTGAGGTAAATTATTAGTATGCACTGCAAGAACTCTCTATAGAATTTTAATCATGTCATTAATATCCGTTTCATTTTCCATATCTATTCCATATATCACATAACAAAGTTGATCCAACCAATAACTCATGCTGAGAAATTATAAAGCTCTGTAAATCTTATACTTACAATCATGGCCCAACACGCTTTCTTACCTAAACGGTTTGACCGTAATCACTCTGGGTAATTGTTGAGACTTTTAACGTGTGTTGCAGCACCAACCTGGGGACAAGTAACTTCTTTAATGCTCCTTCAGAATGATACAGCACAGTCGTTCGTTTCTTACACGGGATGCAGGTCTAGGTTTGCAAGTGAATGGACAATGAAAGAAGCATAAGATATATAGAAAAGGATTATTTATTCATATCGAGAAAACATACAAACGATGTAAGAGAAAACATAAGTAGTTGTTGTTGCGATGGATGTCTTTAACACACACCTATGAGGCTTATTTATAGTTACAAAAGTAGCTGACTTAAAGTCTGGACTTAAACTAATTACATTATCAGATAAGAGAGAATCTACTTTTGAGTTAGTAGAAACAAAGTGGCTGACAACTGGCCGATAGCTTTAATCAGAATCATTGTAAAGGTTGACACTTGTCACGCTATTTTTTCTTTTCTTTTCTTTTCATTCTCATGGCTACATGCTTGACACATATCTTTTATATGCTTGCAGAGTTGGCAAAATATCTTCTGGGACTCTGGATGCGAGCGAATCTTTTCTATTTCTAATAACTTTATCTTATATCGCATGTATTTTTCTGTAGTATTCAGAGTGTGTTTTGCAAACGAAATCATAATAGAGGAGAATGGGCTTTTGCCACCATAAGTCTTGAATCCAGATTTGAATGCGGCTTCCATGCCAATCAGCAAGGTCTTCATTTCAAGGCCTCTTCTATAGTGAATATCATGCTCAAAATATTTAACAAAAGGATTTCTTATCTTTGTATCCCTTGTGATGGACATCTGATCAGCTTTCATGAGGCTGATAAAGTGAAATGCATCATATCTTTCTTCTTCAAAGAAATCAGGTCCTGAAGACAAAAACTTGAGGACTAATAAATTGTTAGGAGTAATTATCGGATTATTCATGTAGAAATCTTCTACTCCTTTCATAATCCAGTGAGGTAAGAGTGCTAACTCAGGAAAATGAGGATTACTGAGATATATGGTGTTAATGACATCAAAATCATACCAGTCTCTAACTAATTGTGGATCTGATCCTTAAAGGAAATTTAATAGAGGGTAGACGTCTGAAAAATAAATATAGTAAGTTTCGGTATTTTGCAAGGAATATAATTCCTTCATACACTTACAGTGGGCTTTAATAGCCAGGTGTCTTTCTTGGAAAGAAGCAACTAGTTGGTGAGCTAAAGTCTCAATCATGGTTGAAATTTTCTTATAAGAAGTTTGAGAATGTGAAGACACAGGACAATGGGATATCTGGTCTAGTGCAGTAGATAATCTAGAAGAGGAAGGAGTATGTATTTGTTTATTTTTTCGATTATTTGGAGTAGAGATTCTCGTACTAAAAGTACTTTCTTTTGATATCGTAAATCTGGTAATCAATCTATTGAGCTGTTGCTCATAAAATTTATAATTGTTTAATCTTTTCTGCCAAATATTCCCCATAGAGAGGAGAAGTCTAGCAATCTCTTTGTTTAATAAAGGAAATTTTGCAATTTCCACTATCTCTTTTTCTTATGTAGCACAATTATCAATATCTTCCGACATTTTTCCCAGTATCTATTGCATCTGCTCTTTTGGATTGTGAGGCAAGAGTGCTAACTAAGGAAAACGAGGATTACTGAGATAAATGGTGTTAATGACATCAAAATCATACCAGTCTCTAACTAATTATGGATCTGCTCCTTGAAGGAAATTTAATAGAGGGTAGACGCCTGAAAAATAAAAATAGTAAGTTTCGATATTTTGCAAGGAATATAATTCCTTCATATACTCATAGTGGGCTTTAATAGCCGGGTGTCTTTTTTGGAGAGAAGCAACTGGTTGGTGAGCTAAAGTCTCAATCATAGTTGAAATTTTCTTATGAAAAGTATAAGAATGTAAAGTCTCAAGACAATGGGATATCTGGTCTAATGCAATAGACAATCCAGGAGAGGAAGTCTGTATTTGTTTATTTTTCCGATTATCTAGAGTAGAGATGCTCGTACTAGAAGTACTTTCTTTTGATATCGTAAATCTGGTAATCAATCTATTGAGCTGTTGCTAAAAAAAGTTATAATTGTTTAATCTTATCTACCAAATATTCCCCATAGAGAGGAGAAGTCTAATCTCTTTGTTTAATAAAGGAAATTTTGCAATTTCCACTATCTCTTTTTCTTATGCAGCATAAATATCAATATCTTCCGAAATTTTTGCCAATATCTATTGCATCTGCTCTTTTGGATTGTGAGGCAAGAGTGTTAACTAAGGAAAATGAGGATTATTGAGATAAATGGTGTTAATGACACCAAAATCATACCAGTCTCTAACTAATTATGGATCTGCTCCTTGAAGGAAATTTAATAGAGGGTAGATGCTTGAAAAGTAAATATAGTAAGTTTCGGTATTTTGCAAGGAATATAATTCCTTCATACACTCATAGTGGGATTTAATAGCCAGCTGTCTTTCTTAGAGAGAAGCAATTGGTTGGTGAGCTAAAGTCTCAATCATAGTTGAAATTTTCTTATAAGAAGTTTGAGAATGTGAAGTCACAGGACAATGGGATATCAGGTCTAGTGCAGTAGATAATCTAGGAGAGGAAGGAGTCTGGATTTGTTTATTTTTCTGATTATCTGGCATAGAGATGCTCGTACTATAAGTACTTGCTTCTAATATCGTAAATCTGGTAATCAATCTATTGAGTTGTTGATCATAAAAGTTATAATTGTTTAATCTTATCTACCAAATATTCCCCATAGAGAGGAGAAGTCCAGCAATCTCTTTGTTTAATAAAGGAAATTTTGCAATTTCCACTCTCTTTTTCTTATGCCGTACAAATATTAATATCTTCCGACATTTTTGCCAGTATCTATTGCATCTGCTCTTTTGGATTAAGATCCATCTCTTGATAGGAATATGTAAGAACCTTCTTTTCAGGAACATTTTTTTTTTCAGATTTAATTATATCAATGTTAAAAGTATATTCAGCTAAATAAGTTTGCCATCGAATTTATCTTTTATATTCAAGTTTCGAAGGAAGATTATTATAGATGAAAGCTTTAACCTGAGTATTGTCTTTTCCTGATAAAAATCTTTTTGGCAATAAGAAATAATAAAATTTTTGACAACTTTTAACTACAACAAGTAATTCCTTTTCATTAATATGATATCATTTTTGTGTATTTGTAAAAGATCCAGAAGTATATCTACAAAGAGCTTCATTTATCTTTTCATGATCAGAATTATATTCAATCCTTTTTAAAACACCACTCCATATATTATCGGAAGCATCATTTTCTAAGATTAAATCATCTGAATCAGAAGGTAGATGTAATTTTGGAAGATGTAAAAAAAATGATTTTATCTTATTGACTTGATCCATTAGATAAGGAGTAAACTCAAATCTTTGATCTTTTTTCAAGAGTTGTTGAAAAGATTGTCTTAACTCAGCAAGATATAATATTATAATATATTATATTATTATTATATTATGTTATATATAATAATTACATAGTAATTACAATATAAATTATAATAATAAATAATAATTATATTATATACATTATTATAATATATTATATACATTATGTAATACATAATATTATTTATTATACTAAT
>JAOXYD010000002.1:10716318-10732636 GCA_028565735.1 Pinacopodium congolense
TCAATTAAACAATTAAACACTGAATTAAGGGTCATAATTCAACAAATTAACCATGAAAATCATATCAATTTGACCCCCTATCAGTACTACATCCTAGGGTTTATAAAAGCCTAAATCCTATAAAGAGCTGAGCTCCTAAACATTGTTTCAATCATACAAACAAACATAAAGAAGAAAAGAATAAGAAAGTTTATGATAAATCTTCTTAAATCCTTGAGATCTCAACATTGGATGGTGAAATCCTTTCATGATCCTCGAGATTATGCCTTTAGATGCTTCCTCTTCGTTCAATATTGGATGAAACCCCTCAAGAATGACCTAGGACTTCATATATGACCTTTGATGGCTAAATAGATGTGTTTTATAGTAAGTAAATCACCTAAAAACCCAAAATTAGCTTATTTGTATAGGTGGAGGGCATCTTGATCAGGTCTAGCATCATGACCATGATCATGGCCGTGATTTACACTAGATATAAATCATAAGCATCATCATGAGCGTGATGCTACTGGTAATTTCCACAACTTTATACACCTATTGGTTTTCTTGCTATATCTCTTTCGTCTTTCATTCAATTGATGTGAAATTTGATATGGAGCTTCCTCACATGATGATCTTACAACTCTACAAATTCATAACAAATTAACCTCTAAAAATGCACCTAATACTTATCCTAAGTTAGCTATACCAAAACTGATGCTAATTTGAGCTACTTTTGATCTTTGGTGTGTGCACTTTTTATAACTTGTCATATAACCTTGAAATTTGGTGTAGGACTTTATAACACGATGCTATAAGTCTTCAAAGTGATTTCACACATATTCTAGTTCAAAAGTTGCACTGAAATGTCCACTAAAGTCATATAAAACATAGTCAAATATAGAAATGGCTAAGCAAAATCTCATTCAAAGTTTTTAACTTAATATACACATAATTCACATAGATTTACCCTTAAAACCAATTCAAACAAGCACTAACCATACTTAAAATATGTATTATTTAAGAGCTATCAGGTGCCCTTATTTGATCTTTGATCATAATGACTACTTATACTAGAAAACTAGGGTGAGAATTTTTCCTAATGGCTAAAAATGTAGACTTATCCTTCTAAGACTATAAGAGACAAAGTAATACCTAAAATAAAAGATGAATGGGATAGTAATGACTAAAGGGTAATATCATTAAATAATAATAAGGCTAGACACATCATATATAGTAAGAAATGAGGCTAGATTAGTAGCTAAAAGTTATAATCAAGAAGAAGGTACAAACTATGTTGAAACTTTTTTACTCGTAGTTAGGTTAGAAGTAATTAGGCTTTTACTTGCATTTGCATCCTATATGGGTTTTAAAATTTTTCAAATAGATGTTAAAAGTTCCTTCTTAAATGGTTTTATATAAGAAGAAATGTATGTAGGACGAACCCCCAGTTTAAAAATCACAATGCACCTAATCATGTTTTTAAACTTACAATAGCCTTGTATAATTAAAAACAAGCACCAAGGATATAGTATAATAGTTAAGTTCTTTTATTTTAGAAAATGGTTTTATTAAAGGAAAAGTAGATAAAACATGGTTCATTAAAAAGATAAACATGATGTTTTTATTATTCAAATATATATAGATGATATAATATTTAATGCTACTAATGAATCTTTGTACAAAAAAATTTCAAAGTGTATCAGTTGGTACTTCGAGATGAACATGATAGATGAGTTAAATTTCTTCCTTGTACATGAAATTAAAGAAAATAAGGAAGGTAACTTCATCAATTAAGCAAGATACACCAAGGAGTTGCTTAAGCACTTTAGAGTGGACAAAACCAAACTATTAGGTACCCCTATAAGCATATCAACCATGCTAAACAATGATGATCAAAGTAAACTAGTAGATATCAAACTTTATCGAGTTATGATTGGGAGTTTATTATACCATACTATTAGTATAATTAATATCATATTTAATGTATGGTTATGTGGTAAGTTTCAAGCATGACCTAAAGCATCTCTTCTATAAGTTGTATCCTAATGTATTTATGTGGTATAATGCATTTAAACCTTTGGTATCATAAGAACACATTCTTAGACTTGGTTGGGTATGTAGATATAGACTATGTGGATAGTTTGTTAAATAGTAAGAATACATCCATCGCATGTTAGGTTTTAGAAAATGAATTAGTCTTATAGTTTAGGAAGAAATAAAATTTAGTAACTTTATCCACATCAAAAGTTGAGTATATTGCAATTGGTAATTGTTGTATATGATCTTATGTCTTATACAAAAACTTAGGAATTATGGTATTAAAATTATCAAGATACCTATTAGATGCAACAATATAAGTGCCATTTACTTAACTTAAAATTCCATTTAGATTCTCTAACAAACGATACATAAATTTGATATCATTTATTAGAGATCATATACAAAATTAAGATATCGAAGTAGAATTTGTTGATTCAATGCATCAATTAGCCGAGTTTTTACTAAACTAATGAAAGATGATGGGTTTTATATGAGTAGAAGAGAGTTAGGGATGATAGATATGAATTAATTATGAGCTTTGCATGTTTATATTCGTACTTTTACATTTTTTGATAATTCCAAAAAGGGAAAGAGAATGTGATATTACGTTTTTTTTATTTAAAGGGTGTTTGAATTTTAAATAAGTTATAATTCAAATTACGTTTTGGATATATAACTAGTTTTGGATATGTAGTGATATTGTGTTTTTTAATATGAATGTGGTTGTTTTTGTTATGTTTGTTATTAAATAAAAGGAGAGTGTTTTTGACAAAAAAAATTATGTGTTACTAAATAAATTTAAGTGGTATTGAATTTTTTTTTGGTTTTATAGTTTTACAGTATCATATAATTTTATTATTATTTAAAAAGGACAGATTTTTGGACCAGGGAAAGTTCTACCTAATTTTGATGATGACAAAACAATCTTGTTACTAATGTATTGTTATTTGTTTAATGTTTTAGAAATATTGGAGTGAAGAACAAGTGTTTAGAAGATCCATTTAGGAGCCTTGGAGCTCAATTTTAGTTTATGAAAAACAAAAGAAAAAGGATACCAAGATAGAATTTCAAAAGGTTATGTGATGTAATTTTTAATGTAATCTTATGTGGGTCTCCTCATTGTGTTTAAAGGGATCAAGTCCTGCATATTGCATCCAAGATTAATATTATGCATATAAGTTGCATAATCAAGAGGAATTGTGCGAGGAATGTGATAGGGATACAATTTATAGAATTTTATATATGTTTCAATGTCATTTCATCCCTATTTTTATGTTTAAATACTTGATTTGTCTTTCTTTTGAGTTTGCATACATATTTGACCTTAGGATACAAATACAAGTTGAAAAGGACAAGCTTGAGTAGAATTAAAGAGAAATTAGGACTAGAAGAGGTGTGTAATAAATTTGAATACTTAGAGCATCATGTTATGAGATTCCACACTAAATTTCAAGGTCATATGACAAACCATGAATGATGCATCAAGAGAAGAGCAAAAGAGCTTTAAACATGCATCAGTTTTATCATAGGAGCTTCTATTATGCATTAGGTGCACTTTTAGAGCTCTGATTGTTCTAAAATTTTATAGGGTGTAAAAACATCATGTGAGGAACTTACATATAGAAAGAGTTAGAGAAGAAAAGGTGAAGAGAGATAAAAGTTGTCAACATCTGGGACTTAAATGGAATTTGTAAAATAACGTTGTTTTATGATTTTTAGGGGCAAACTTGATTAAGTTACTCCCAAAATGACCCCAACCCTAGAGAGGACCTATAAAAGGGAAAATATAGAGCAAATTCGTTACTTTTAGCTCTTACTTGGGTAGCCTTTCATCTTCCTTGTATTTTCCTTAAGTTTTAGTGCCTTCTTGATGTTCTTTTCATCTCTTTTCATGTTTAAACTTTAGATTAAATAATTTAGGTGTTGAATCTTGATTTTCTTTGTCTTTATATTTTGTTTCTATTTTATATTGTTATTTCAATTGGGTTTTGTTAAATATATGTGGAATACTTGGTTTTCATTAATCTAATGTTGTTTCTTTATTTTTTCAGCCTTGTTCCTCGTCTTACCTTTGTGATTTCTACATTTTATTCTCTGTTTAGTTTAATTCCATATTGTTTTTATGTTATTTCATTATAATATCTTAATTTTAATTAGGTTTGAAGGTATTTGATGAATTTATGGATAATAATTGTGAGAATTGGAATGAGTTTTGAATGGACATTGTGATTTATGCTAGGATTAAATTGAAATTCGGATTTAATGCCATATAATAGGAATTTATTCATAGGATTGACCATCCTAGCTATAGTTGCTAATTTAATTGCAACGTTTTAGCTTTTGATCTGTAATTGTCAATAGTAAAATTCATAAATGCCGATAGGTTAATTGATTTTATAGGTAAACTTAATCAATTAGCCTAGGATTACAATTCTCTAAGTTACATAATTCGAGCTTTTATGATCATGGCTTAGGTTAGTCGTTCCCTAGTTCTTAAGGCTATTGCACCACTAAATCCAAAGACCTTTTATAGGTTGTCGTGTAATTATGGGTAAGTTTTCTATCGTATAGGACTTATCTAAAAATAGAGGAACTTAGGACATAAGAGTTTATTTAGATCTATAGGCTAGCATCTTAATACAATTAATATTTTCAATGATCAGTTATAATTCATAAATCCAGATAATATCTTCTACCAAACTTTCCTTTATTGTTATTTTTTCTCATTTTTTGCATTATTGTTTATTTGCGTTCATTTTGTTAATCGTCTTTGTGTTTATTTAAATTATATTGCTCCAAGGGTTTGATTTTATTTTCTTTTTATTCACACAACATTAGGAATAACTTTAAAATGCTACCAGTTCTCTGTGGGATTGACTCTAACTTGTCCTGCTATATAGTAGGTTAGTTAAGTATTTTATTATTTGGTGATCAGCGATAAACCCATTTGAATGGCTTTAAATGGTCCTTTTGATACACAAAAATATTTTTATAGAAGGATTCTGATGTATGTATTAAATAAGTATTTGAAAAACTTGAGATTACTAGTTATTTGAATGTGTTAAAGTGCAATAAATTATGTTAAAAACTTGTTTGACATAGGACTGATCAACTAGTGGTAGTCAACTAGTCACTAATCAACCAATAAATTAACTGATCGACTAGTGCGTATTTTTGCCATAAATTTGGTTGACTAGTGCTTTAATGAATCAAGCAGTAATGACTAGTTTTAAAAGTAATATTTGTGTTAAACGATTTTTAATGAACCCCAACAACTATACATTATATTATGCTAATAAGTATATGCATTAGGGTGCGTGTTAGGCACCAGTGTGTAGAGAAATACAATAACAAGTGATTTTATTCATTTTAAGTGTTTTTTTTATGAAGTTTAGTGGTTTAGAAGTTAAATTGCATACTTTATTTGGTGTTTTGAGGGGCACTTTTAAACACTTTGGTAGTTGAGTTAATAAATTTTAAGTGCGTTTTTAGGATTATGAAATTGTGAGAATGCTTTGTAAGAGTTATTCTAAAGTCCATTAAAAAAAAGGGAAGCTGTAAAGTAATGATTTTAGTAGTAAAATTTCTAATGAAGAGTTCAAAAGTGGATGTGGGTGTAAATTATACACTAAACTATTATAAATCGATATGTGTCCTTCTTTTCCTATCTCTTTTATTTTTTAAATCTATTTCATTCTCAATTCACATTATTATATATCGTTTGTTTAATTATTTATAATTTCACATTTAAACAAAAGGGGTAATTTTAATTATAATAAAATTCAGAAAATTTTAATTATTAAATTTACCTCCTTGTAGTTGTCATTTAGAGATTAACATTTTAATTGAACTTATGATTGGTTTTTTTTATAAAAAAGTTCATCACATAAAAGAAGGGAGAGATTTTATAAGTGGATCTAAAAATTGAATGTATTACGAAAATTTAAGTAGTATGGGAATAAATTTGGTTTTTATTTTGGTTTCAAAATATCACATGATTTTGTTATTGTAAAAAAGGTAGAGATTATTTAACTAAAGGAGGTTTCATCTAAATTTGATGATCACAAAATTATATTACTACTAATGAATTTATTGTGTTTTATGGTTTGGAAAGATATGCTTGAAAAAAAAAAAAGGTTTAAGAGATATAATTTGAAACTTTGGACCTTACATGAAATTTATTAAAAAAAAACAAAAAAAAAGGTTTTAACCTCAAGATCAAAATAATGTGTTAATAAGTTATATAATGTAATTTTTATTATAACGTTATTTTGGTCATCACAAGGTATTTAGTAGGTTATAATCATGCATATTGTGAGTTGAAATTCTAACTTGGGAAAAAACAATTCCAAGTTAAAACAAAGCCAGTGGTGATTGTGCCACTTTTAAGTTCCCACGCAAACGCCAATTGATGAAACGACAGGGCCTTGAAAGCCAAGCATTCAGCCTCCACATGGCGATTCTCGTATCGCAACCTGAAGATTTTTCTCGGGAAAATTTAAATGATCCAATCGACGGAATCTTTGAGAACCATGCAAATAATTGGTGGCCTAAATTACCGTACCCACAAGATTCTTTCTTTCTACTCCTATTACTTTTAAACTTTGCTTGTTTTGCCATTCAATTCTCTTGGCCCTTGCTGGGTGCATTAAGAACGAGCTTGTCCAACTCGATACGGAGGTAAAGTTCAGCCCTTTTCCGTATTTCGCTCCATGGATACGGATTTTCCTTGAATTGGGTCTTCGGAATATGTATATTTCTGTTAGAATACGATGATATATGACACGTTTCCTTGTTTTCTGTACTAAAATCAGTTTGGTTCTCCTGCAAACTTGAGGTTGAATGTGAAGTTAATTTTTGCGCTCTGGTCCATTTCTTCTTTCGTTTTTTTATTTTTATTTTTTGTGGGAAGCCTTTCCAAATTAAAATCATCACAGTGTTGACTCTCCTGGAAACCGTATAATCAGTAATTCATTCTTTGTTGCTTCTTCTTATTCCTCTTGTTTGGTAAGCCTCGTTAGCGTTTACACTTTTATTTGCTTTACCCACCTCAAATCTCTTAATCTCTGTTATTTATCAGTTTCAATTTACAATTAGAAATGCGAATGTATGCTAGTTGATTAAAATGAGTGAAGCTGCCTACTTTAGTTGAATAGAGCATTTTAGCTGCAATATAGTGCCTAATGACCGGCCTCTAATGCACTGGTCATGATATTGGATAACACATCCTTGTTTCCTCTTTCCTGATGATATTTGTGTTATGTTTTTGAAGGTTATGATATGATGTTTCAACCATGGTAATTTTGTACTCGTCTGGGGTTACTCACAAGTGCCATACACATTTGGGCATTAAAACACTGCAAGATGTTTCATTGTGCAACAACTTCTTGACTTGTAATCCTTTCTGTCATTCCCTTCCATACGGTCTCTATAATAACAAACAACACACATACTCATTTTCTTGGAAAGGGCATAGCCAGCTTCAGACCCACCCTATTTCCCAAGGCATTATTTTGAATAGATGGCTGGTAAGCATATTACAGCTTCATATTGTTTTCAGATTGAGTGTTCTGTTTGATTGGTTGCTTGAGCATATATGATTTTACATGCTTATTGCAGTGTCAGTCACATGATTCTATTTCATCTGATAATGAGTACCGCTCATCCCGGAACATTGCTATCACTTTGTTTAGGAGATACAGAAACGTCATTGACCGTGGAGGAGGTGACAACTTAAAAGTATATTCAGCAATTTGCTTTTATTTTTCAACCATCATTGAAATTTTGTCAATGTTACTTGCTAGTGACATGTTTGAGTAATGTGTGCTAGGAATTTATCAGTGCTGGAGTAAATGCATATGCTTTGGGCTGCACTGATGAAGGATTACGGAAAGAGCTCAATGCTATGAAGGAATCAGGTGTTGAAATTGAAGCAATGCAGAGTTACGGTGGAAGCACAAGTTTGAAGTCCAGGATATTTGCAGGGGAGGTTAGTGTTTGAATCCTATGAATTTTAACGTATAAAATTGCTTTCTGCATATTGTGAATGACATTGACATATGCATGTCTGTTGTACAAGGGTGTGGAAAATTCCTTCCTTTCTTACTTACTGGCTCATCGGAGGCTCTAAATTAATCTTTACTTGGCTTTTTTTTGGGTACAATGAGGATATCCCCAATATGTAGTTTCATTGACTAGAACTTTTCCTGTTTTATCACTGTCAAGATCCTTGTAAAGATGATTAGTCATATATATCATCAGTCTTTCATTCCTTTCGCAATTGCACTTATGTGTAGGTGTATATATATGTGTATGTATGATATGAAAGAGTTATGATGGCCTAAGAACTAGACTTGCTACTTTGTCTTGCAGGTGGATGAGTGTATCCTGTGGTTGAGCATCCTATTCATTACCATCTTGTGCACACCACAACCAACAATAGTTAGGTGGTCCTCCACACCTCCGGTGTCTGATGAAATATTGCTTCGCTGGAAAGGCTTTTGTGCTCTTATAGCAAATGCATATTATATTAGGGGAATGGCATGGTGAGGAACACTTAACCTTAATTGCCTGGTTGTTACAAGAATATTTAAATTTGAAGCACATAGGCACTTATGTTTAAACTTGTTATGTACGTTACTTTACATTGCTGGCAAGTTAGCAAGGTAATCCCAACTCTAGGCACGAAACTTTAGTATGCCTGTCCTGTAATCAGTTAAACTCTCCCGTTAGAATCGTTTTGAACCATTAACCCCATATTCACTTTTTACAGAGACCATTGTTCTCGGATCATCCCACTCATAAATATCAGAAACTATAATTCGCAGTAAGACTGCATGATGGCCTCACCTTTTTACTCTTTTTTCCTGATTTGTTGAAGGCTTCCAGTAAAAACTCTTCAGCTAGAGCAAATGGCAGTAACAGGATATGCCGAGGAGCCGTCAGTTGTCGCCAGCCGAATGAGATTGGTGTTTAGCACGCTTGAGGTTGGGACAGTCTTACTGCATTTTCTCTAATGGAGCATCCAGGCTATTCTTTTTACATTGCAGTAGGCCAACTATACTTGCATATGGCAGAAAAAAAAAGCAAGCATTAGTGTCTTAAATGTTTTGCTTATGTTATTTCCTTTATGTTGGTTATTGAGCGTCTTCCAGTTCCCCTGAATATCAATGCTTGAATAGATCATATTTCTCTCCTGCGGCTGCCGTTTGTTGTTTCAGACATTGAAACGTAGATTTAACCAGTCATTTTGACTTTCGCAGGTCGTCAGTCCACAGTGGCCAAGAGTCTAGTTGCATTCCAGAAGGTTTGCTCCCTCAACCGCCACATGGTCTTGATTAGACTTTTAATCTTTATAAAGAATATGACGTTTTACTCAAAAGAAAAAAGGACGATGTGGATGGTATATTTGTATATACAACTTTGTATTAAATAAGAAGTGAGCAAAGTCGGAATAAAAATTTGCTTCTGGTGCTTTGGCATGTATTTGTTAACCGTGCAATTTTAACATCCGATATCGGCAATATTAATTTAATTAATTTTCATGGTAATTAAACATGAGTGAACACCATAAGCACTTCGCTCGGCATTGTCAGTTTGATCCAAAATTTGTAAAATTGCAGCTGAACAAATTCGGCACATAATATTATATTGGTCACATGAAGAGCGCCAATTTGACCTGCAGAATCTTTGTTTTCTTCTTTTTCCAGGCTGCCAGTCATTAACATTACACCCTAACATGTTTTCTCTCGTCGCCATATTGCCGTTACACGGCCAAGTTGGAGGAGGATCCGCCAAAATTCGATAAAAAGAAATCGGAAGCCAAAAATTCAGCGGAATTTGTTAGCGTCTTCCGTGCACGCCAACATACTGCAGTTGTTGTTTCTGATGTTCCCAACTGAAGCAGCAACAGAAAAAGTGTTTAAAGGCGTGAGTCCATAGTTCAATAAATATAAAACCGATGAATGAGTTGAGAAGTGCGAGTCCATGTTGGAAGAATTTTGATTCTTCCTGCGGTGTAACTGAATCTTATCGATATTTTGGATTCCAACATCGTTGGTTTTATGTTCTTTTCATGGGCTTTACAATTTTTTTGCGTGATGAAATCATGAATAGATGTAAGATATAGAAAGCAATTGTCACCTTTCGCTCCATGGCATAATAGTCTCTCCACAAGTTCAAGTTTTGAGAATAAGTCCCAAGCGCAGAATCATACAACTTTCGCACACTTGCCAGAGCATCTTTATCACCAACAGATGCAAGGTTCCTCTCCAACTCAATGCAATTTTCGTATAAAGCAAGACCCGGATGGGGTAACGCAAGAAAGCTGCAGTTGTATTAAGGGTGTAGATGCAAAATGAGAAAACACACACGGTTGCAAGTAGTAGTTTTTGAATTTAGCATGTGGCAATAGCATGAAATAAATTAAACCTTGTAAATAACTAGAAATGCAATAAATTAAACTGTAGCCAATAACTAGAAAAGCACGAAAAGGTATGACTGATTAAAGTAGGATTTTCAGATATAAATGATCTTCAGATATAATTTTGTTCAGCTTATGATTCAGTAACATACCGCTTATATATCTCTCTTGCATGCTGAATTCCATCCTTCTGGAGAACAAAATTTACGATGAATGACGGAACAGAATACCCATTTTCACCGCCACCATCCTTAGCTACTAAACTGAAAGACATCTCAACCAGCTTGTCAAAACAATGCTTTTCTGCAGCAAAGAGCTTGAGTGCCTGGAGTAAATAGTCTGTTAATTGGCCAACCAATCTTTAAATTTTGTTCAACTTCACAGACTAGACAGGGACCATAACGATAAAATGGCATGTACTTAACATGTACAGTTATAAATAAATCTAGTAATCCCATGTGATTACAGTAGCATTAAGCCATAAAAAGAGTGCACAGAGGGCCATCGTCAAGAAACTTCGCAACTAGGTGTCAGACAACAATCAAGAGAGCTATTTCTTTCCAGCAGTCAGAACATAAAAAACATCGCGCATGCTGGATTTGCAATTTATTCATTAAATAATAAAGATTAAAGGTGAATTTTAACCGTTTAGACAAAAAAATTTTTTTTAAAATCCTAATATTTGAAAAACTAAAAAAAAGGAACTTAAAATAAAACAAACAAAAATCTAATTTTTTGTCAACTTTCATTTATAATTGATAGAGTAATTTTTAATAAATTTACATCACATCAACATCAAATTTGATTTTAAAAGTTTATTTAAAGATTTAAAGTTCGAAAATTTTTTAATGTTTCACATATTTTAAAGTCATTTTTTAATGTTTTAAAAATGTTGACGTTTTAAAGTCTTTTTTTAAAGCTCTCAAAACTACCACAAGGCATTCAGCCAGAAGGAGATGAATACAAAGACACCGCATTACGTTAGCAGAATTAACAATTATGGGTAAAACAATAGTAAAAAGACATACCAACATCCACAAGCTGTCAGCTTCTGCTATTGACACTTTTGTCAATGCAATTCTCACCAGCTGGAAGATGGATAACAAATCAGTCTTATTTGGCAATGAAATATCCCTAGTAAACCATCCCGCCTCAATTGATGCCCTCAGAACCCACAACTTTGCAGAATCTGAATATTTTCCACCACAAAGCTTTTCTGCAAGTTTTCGAGCTTCATCCACTCTCCCAAGCTGCAAGTAAAATGAAACATAATCGCACGCAAGATCCTCAGTCATGCATCCCAGTGCCTCAGCCTTTTTAAATACCATTAAAAGATGCGAAATACAATCTTCAGAATCATTAGAAGGCCCAGAGTTTAGCTTTCCTTCTGAAGGATCAATAACATCAATCAAAAACCTTATATACGCTTTAAACATCTCGTGAGAGGACACAATTTCCAAAGCTTCCTCATAAACCTACAAAAGACAGAGTATAGAGGGCAATCAACAGACGGTATTCCAAGAAACAATAGCAAAGGCTCCACTGATGTATGCACACATCAATCCAGTATAATAAGAGCCTAGTAGTTAGGCATCACTAGTTAAAAGTATTTCAGCAGCACAGGAAAATACCTGAATTGCATTTCTAAAATCAGTACCATCAATTTTCCGTCTTGCAAGCCAGTCCCAATACTCTGGATCTTTTGAGAAGTCCGTCTTCATATCACTTAATATCTTCTCATGCATTTCCCCGGATTCCGCTAAGTCTACAGCTTCTAATATCTCCAATAACCGCACTCTCAACCCAAAACTAGAAGGAAGAGCTATAATTGCTCCATTATAAACAGTCTGAAGAATGTTCAACCCTTGTTCTCGAAAGAAATCTTTTTTCTTCTCCAACTCGTTATCAACATTTGATCCATCATCATTAGTGCTCTCTTCAGCTAGTGACATAAACGAGTCCTTATTCTCCTCCCTCCACTGCTTCTCATCAGAGGCTCTAGAATCAAGCACAAAACTACCCTTATCCTCTCCAAGCGCAACCTTCCTAGCTTTTAATTTATTAAGATACGTAAGCTCCATTCTAAGATATTCCACCCAGAGATCCTCAGAATTGGGACATACCCTCAAACCACTCTGCATAAGAGCACGAGCGCCCACCACATTCAAGTTATGATCAAACTCCCAAGCTGCTGCGTATATCCAAACCCCAGCAACCTTTGGATGCAGTCGAATTACATCAGCAAGTACCTGCAAATCACATAACAAAAAGAAAAAAAAACACTGTAAAAACCACCACTACCTCGTAATTCAAACGGAGCAAGCTCCTAAAGAACTCAAATTTACTCAAATTCACCTTCTTCATACGCCCATTCCTACGCTCTCTACAAAATTCCAAGTACCGAAACCAGAGCTCGATATCGCCCTTAAACCTCATAACCGCCATGCGATAGATCTCGACAATTCTAGAAACACCGGCAAAATCGGAAACTGACATCTTCATCTTCTTGTTCCCTTTCCTCTTGAGCTCACGCGCCACCAACTTTTTGCGGGCACGGCGGAGATTGTCCAGCTGAGTCTCGTAATCAATGTAGGCCAAGAAGTCCTGTTTTAGCGGACTCGGTCGCTTCAATCTGTATTCGAACTTCCGTCTCTTTTTTACGATCTCCGCTATCTCCTGTCGTGTGAAGAGCCCACGCCGTTCCAGGTCGTCGAGTTCGTCGACCATGCGCTCCAACCGGAATTGGACGGTATCCGCCATTGTTGGAGTTCGCTGAACTGACTCGGGGCAACTCGATGAAGGGTTTTACGTTTTCAGAGAGATTTCAGAAAGTTAAAGCACAGGGACAAAAAACGAAGAGAAGATATGGACTATGTTACGAAAAAACATTGAGCTCAAAGGCCTAGGGTTCAATATTAATTACGGTTTGAGCCTAGGCCCATTTCAAACTTTTAACATAGACATAATGTTTGATTGTTGAAAATATTAATCTTTCTAGTGATATTATCAACAAATTTAAATTATAGTTTTGTTAAATTGAATGAAGAATCTTATGTGTTTGAATTTTGAAAGAATGCGTGAGGTCATTTTTATCTTATTATAGGACTAAAAATATAAATTAATTAACTTAAAATTATACATTTCACATGATATTTTATAATGCACTATAGCCATGCTACTTAAAAGAAAGTACTATAGCCACGTTATTACATCATAAATTTTTTTATGAAAGGGTTAGAAATTCCTAATTTTCTATCTAACTTGTCAAATAAGAGTTGGTATAAAAGAATGTTTATTTTAATTATTGAAATGGTAATTTTATTTAGGGAAATAAAAATGGCAAGCAAATATATATATATAATATTTTCTTTTTCAAAAAAGTAGATATATATGTGTGTGTGTGTGTGTGTGTGTGTGTGTGTGTGTGATAAAAATAGAAAACATAAACAAATGTTGCAAAAGAAATTGAAATGATGAAGTCCTTTTGGTTTAAATTTATATAGCATACAATCCAAAAATGAAAGGAAAGGTAAAGAGGTTATTATTACTTTTGTCATTATTACTTTTGTCAACATCATTCTGTTGTCATTGTTACTCCCTATACCAAAATTATTGCCAAATCCCATCCTAAACCCCATGTCTATCTTATTTATTATTGCCTCTATTTCTATTATTGCCTTATCTTATACCTTTACCTTAAACACTACCTCTTATGCCAAAACTCTCTCCTTAATCATGTTTATATCCTTCCCCGCTATTGCCAACATCACCTCCATCTCCATTTTCACCTTTACCTCTATCACCTTCACCTCCTCCTTATTTAAAATTACTAAAGTTGCCAAAGTTAATACCTCCACCAAATCCAATATCATGGCCAAACTCTGGCCCTTTACCAAAACCTAAAACATCCTCTACCACCACTACCATTACCTCCTCTTCTTCCTCTTCTTTCACCCTTGTTACCTATATCACCACATATTTCAAAGTTACTACCCTAATTATAACCTCTGTTAGAACACCATTGCCAACTCTTCCACCACCGTCTCCCTACCTCTACTACTAGCACTAGTACCAAACCACTACCATGGTCAAAACCTTCATTTGAATCATTAGTGCTGCTGTCGTCGCCATCGCCGCCACCTCCACCTCCATCTTTAAAGCCTCCACCCATACTATGTTGATTGCTATAACTAGATCCTCCTTAAGTCTCACTTCCACCACTACTATAACTACCACCATCACCTCCACCTCCACGTTTACGTTAACCGTTTCCATCAGGACCACTATTACCCATGCCTATCTTAACTCTATAACCTTTGCCATGATAAGACCCTTCACTTACATCTTTGCCACCTCTACCTTTTCCACCACCTCCCCAATGCCATAAATAGTATCTCCACCAACACCTCCTCCTCCATTACGTCCCTATCTTTGTTCACTACCCTGATCAACTCTACCATCATTTCCTCCTCCTCTTCTGTCATCACCTCTAGCATTATATCTTCCATGATTGCCTTCTTTACCTTGCTCGCCATAAGTTCTTTTACCTTTTGTCAACTCTAATTTCAACAACAACAATCAACATTTTTCTTATAGATCCCATCCTTTAAAACCACTATAGTGCCATCTATATCATCCCTATGACCAAACTAATCAAAACACTAACAACACTCATAAAAAGAACAGTAACATTTGGGAATTTATAACAGACTCTCATGATTACCCTTTAGCAATAAGGTTCAGGAATTAAGCAATACCCATAACCTAAAAGCCTAAAGTCATCATCTATGCAATGTACCCTATTAATATAAAGGATATTGTTAGGGGTCAAATTCATAGTGTTTTTAGTTGTTATTTAATGTCAATTTACCACTATTTCAGTTCTTAAATGTTTAATTTATGTTTAGAAATGTTTAATTTATAGGTTGATGTGAATAATTGAAAAAAATGTGTAAAAAGATCAAAGAAGTACACATTTCCAGACTTATAACGGCACCCTGTGCAACCTATCATTGAAGTTCTTTAAGACAGATTTTGTAGGCTAATGACAGGCTGATCATCCTATAATGACGCCGTTATAGAACGGTGAAAATCTTCGTTATAGGGCGCAGACATGTTTTCTCAACAGATTTTTTAACATTTGCGGCATGTCTTCTTCCTCTACTTGTAGCTACTCCAACCCTAAATAAAGAGGACCTCTCCAGACATTTTAGGCACCCAGCTTTAGAGTAAAACACATTAGTTTTAGTCAGTTTTTCATATTAAAGTAGTTTTCAAGTAGTTTTTCATTTCAATATCTGTAATTTGAGTTTTTAGGTTTGTTTCAAGTTTCTAGAAGCTGCATAAACGTAATTCTAAGTTAAATCATCATCTGGGGATGTGTTTTGGTGACTTCTAACTCTTAATTTCATTTTATGTAGTTATTATGTTAATTAATCAAAGTATTATTGTTTAAGTTATATTTCTTATAAGGATTGATTAATTGTTGTACTTAATGTTTAATTTAAGTTAAGTTATTATGTTAAATATGTTTATGGATCATTAATTGTGTTACTTTATGATTAATGTATGATTAGTGAATTAATCTTTATTTATTGAATTCTTAATGCTTATATTGAACTGATCATTTAAGATATTACCTTCAGATAATCTAGGTTTCGATAGGCTCTACCTAGATTATTAGAAAAGTCAATAAAAAATGTGGTTTAAATCAATGAACTAACCAAAGATTGGTTAATCATGAGAATGCTAGTCTTGGATTTGGATGATTTAGGACTAGACTTCTTGAACTTCAAGCCTATTATCTAAGTTTGATGCATAACCAAACCCTATGATAGGACTAATAGAGATAAGCTAATGTCTTAACCATAGTAT
>JAOXYD010000002.1:10732736-10743039 GCA_028565735.1 Pinacopodium congolense
AAGTTGTATATACCTAGTTCAGTTGAGGAGGCTTCTGAAACTCTTTGCTATTTAATCCTCTTTAAATAAGGTAATTTGACATGGTAGTTAGGTAATTGTGTGTGTTTTGATTTTATTTTGGGTGTTAGGATTGAATACTTCAACTGTTGAATCTTTAGAAATGTCTTTGAATTAAGTTTAGTTTGTTTGATTTAAGTTTGATGTGTTTTCCTCAAGTTTGGTAAGTTTTATTTAGTTTTAAGAGTGTTTTTAAGCTTTAATCTGAAGCAATTTAATGAAAAATTTAATCCATGTTGTTAGGACTTGAGTTTGAAGGGATTTTGACGTGAAATTGGATTGAAATTGGAGTTAGGAAGGCTTAAATAGACCTATAACGGTGGTCTGTTAGCCCACCATTATAGGATGATACACCACCATTGAAGGCAATGCATTCTATGTCAATAATGACGGGCTGTTCTTCATTTAACGGTGCCGTTTTATAAAGAAACGGAGTGTCGTTATACCCCGCTTCTGGCAATAAAACAACACAGTTTCACTGTTTATTGTCTTCCTCTCCTAAACCCTCTGAACCCTAAAATCGCCCCCAATCTTAAAATTGTCATAACTTGATCAATTATTAACCAAATTGGACGTTCTTGGTGTTCATTTCTCACATTTTCTGTCCTTTACCAGATTATAGCATAAATTTTGTTAGAAAATCAATAGATTTTCTACAATCTACCCTGCAAGTTCTGGATCATTCTCTCTCCCTAAGGTATTCTTTTTCAATTTTCTCCTAATATAAGCCTCAATTTACTTAGAATTTGGTACCATTGTGTTACAAATTTTATTAGCTTTATTTTGGCACCAATTTTATTCAATTTCATTGTCATTGAAAAATCAAGAATATTTCGGTCAAAAGGGAATATTCTGGCCACTCTTGTCAAAATATTTTCTTTATTTTTTATATCGATTTTTGACCTATTTATGCCTATTATTTTGAACAGATTAGAGTCAAATGGCATTTTTGATCCAGTACGATTCACTAGTCAAGAAAATTTTGATGGGTTTGAGGCTCATAGGAGGAATGAATTCATTGTCGAACGACCCATTCATACAGAGCTCGAAGCCATCTTCGATATATTTCGAACGTTTAGGACCTTTGTATGGTAGCCTGTCGTTATTTTTGCTGGTCCGTTCCACGTTGACCTACTTCGAGAATTTTTTGCAAATATCAAAGACAAGAACGAGATTGACACTATTGAGATACGTTTTACGGTTATAGGTATTCCTATCCATCTCACTCGTGCCTCACTTTCTGCATTATTAGGAGTACCGGATGAGGGTAAGAGTAGGGATCAACTTCATGGGGATACCATTTCTTCAATCTCTTCTTTTTCTATTGTTGCTACTAGAGAGGCCCTAGGTCTGACTAGGAATGCCAGGGGCTATTTTATTGCTGCATTGGGAGCTAGGGAGCGAATTATAGTGGGGATGCTTAGTCATAATGTTGCCACTAGCTCAATGAGATGAGGTATATGGATGTATACTTCTTGTATAAGATGCTACATGGTTTGGGTACGCGTGCTTCAAGGCAATTTTATATGACAGTCAACAACCTTAGTTGACTAAATGAGATCTATGATTGTTTTTCAACGTTTTTAAAATATTATAATTCTTTTAAAACGTTTTTTAAATGTTAAGATTTAATCTAAATACTGCAAAATGATAAAGTCTAACTGACATATTCGTGTAAACATTAGAGTATAAAATGTACTTTTTAGCTATTCCATTAATTAAATAATTAAACTTGTATAGGTGCACTTATTGATTAAATAAAATTTCTAATTCAGTTCGTTGAATTATAATATAATTTTGACTAGAGCTTTGAAAGCCGAACTTTCTAAAACACAAATTTGGTTTAAAGCTTTAAAATTTTCTCCAAAAGGAAAATTTGTTAGTAAAAAGTATTTTTTAAAGTTAATCGATACCTTGAACAATGTAAAGGAGTTACACCAAAATAAAAGTTAGATCAATTAGCAAAATTGATAGTTGAAAATTCAAGAACAACTAATCAAATTTCACATACAAGTTGGTTTTTTATCTTTTGAAAATCCACATACCGCTTCACATACAAATTGTTTATTATTTAAATTATGAAAAAAAATTATTTGCAAACTATATAAGAAATTTATAACTTGAACTTTGACATATAAAATTAAGAGTATTAATCATTATCGCCTATTAAAATCAGATTTTTGCCATTCTCAACTCTTAAGGTTCAATTTTTTGTTCATAACAGTAACGTATTTCTTCTTTAAGTTTATTTAGCTTCTTCAATAACATTAACATACTTCTATTAATGATTTAATGATTTTGTTTACTTCAATTGGTTATAAAATTTTGATTTTAATAATTCAAACTATGAGGTTAGTGACTTTTTAAATTTTGCAGATATATTATAGTTGCGTGGTAATTAAATTCAGTTCAAGTGAAACGAAAATCATTCAAAATTTGGCCATTTACCATGATCTAAAATTTAGGGGATGTTTGGTATGGTTTATATTTTAGGTTTTGATTTTTTGTTTTGTTAAATACAGAAATCGAAAAAGATAACACACTAATACAGCACAGAAATAGAGGACAAAATACAAAAATCAATACAAATATATCAAAACTACAACTAAAAATCACAAACCACAGTAATATCAAACGACCTCTTAACTTACTCAATCTTAAAGGCATGAGACTTGAAAGATAGTGTTGTTGCTAATGTGATATAATATTTGCTAATTTGGAAGAAAAAATTTACTAGTTTTCTTTAACTTTTCACTAGGTTAATTAGAATGAAGCCACATTGCACATCCATATGGAAATTATTTCTTCTGTGGTCATTCAGTTGTCAATTCTAAAATAAGCCGTCTATAGCTGAAAAAACAAAAATCAGTAACTAACATGGATAAAATCAAATAGCATAAAAAGCTCTCCTAAATTGGAAGGAAGAAAGATTAGAAGTAGGAGAGTAGATTCATATCTACATACTTCTTGTCCTCCGTGCGAGAATTAGCAAGTTAGGTTTCCACATAGATGGCTTCTAGTTACAATCAATTAAGCATTCATGCTGTATCTTGGTGCAAAAACTATAGTCCCATACCAAGAAAGCTAAAATGTACTGTTTCAAAGTCTGAAGCCTATATTGTACTCTTTGTTCATACTCGGCATTATCTAATTTCAACCAAGTGTAAGCTCCAAAGAGACGCCATTCACACTTGAACACTTTGATCTTTGCTCCTCATTTGAGTTGAGTGACAAACATCTCCTGTCACCGTTCAATCTCTCCTCGATCTTAGCCAAGTCTTCTAATGTTGGACGATTTGGATCACCATTAGCGCCATCCTGAAATATCAGATAAAAATGGGATGGTTAGGCCCATCAAATATTCGTCTTTGTCCTGTTCTAGAAAAGATAACTCATGGATCACCTTGCACGTAATCATGCTATTGGTTATATTCTTGAAGGTGATATAGGAATCAGGCTGGTGTTCCCATCTTTTACATGTTACGTATCCATCAGAGGATGTCTTCTTCTCTCCCTTTGCAGTCCATGTCTCTTGCTTCATCTCTTCTCTGCAAAGATACCCTATACCTTTGTTATTACAGTACTGAAGATACCCAATAAAAAAGTAGATGTTCTTATTCTCACCAAATATAAAGATGACAAAGAGTACAGGAGCAAGAAATGATTACAGAAGGAAGGAAAAACAGCATCACCTCATGAGTGTAAAACTTGACAACTTCACGAATGATTCTTTTAGTCCAGAAATTCCTGTACTAGTTCTCATCTGCCATAATGTTCGTTGGACAATTTCTATTATCTTCTTTTCTCCTGTCATTCTCTATAATAGTGTTTTAGTCTTCCCCTTCAACTTATTACATGCAGTGTAGTGAGTTCCTAACGTACTAAATCATATACTTGACATGGAAAGCTATGATAATGATCATAGTTAAAGTTTTGAACCTCTGTGTTGGGATGCAGCTAGTAGACTTGAGAGAAAGCTTGCAAATGGGAGCATGAACTTCACGTTCAGGATGGGAGAGAACATTATTGTTCAATTGCCTATCTTCTAACTGATGATTTTGTTGGCAACAACACATTGTGTCCTTCTGAGACAACTTGCTTTTTTGCAGAAACCTGACAACCATCTTTTCCTCGTCCTCCTTCTTTGCCGCTCTAGCAGCTTCTGCAAGATGCACAATAATCAAAAGGAATATGTGAGAAAAGAAGACCGTGTTTTCATCAAAAAATTAAAATGAAAAAAAAAGGAGAAATCTGTGTCGTTCGGCACAAAAGAGAGATTGATTATCTACAACATGACAAATGGATAATTAATTTTCGTTTGGAATACTGTCAAAATTGACATAGACAGAGGTTGCGGGTGCAATTTATTTCTAAGAGAAAGAAGTTCAATGCCTAAATTACTATAAGTCGAATTTACGTTCTTAACTATTATCAAATAAAATAAGTAGTATAGACACAAAATTCGATTTCCTTCCTCATAATTATGATACCTCATCACTTAATTAGAACAGAAAAATCTTTACTAATTGTTTATGAAATCCTTTCCTATTTCAAAAGTTATTAGGAGCATTATTGAAGCTCATAGCTCAATAAGATTGTACATAAATAAATAAATCAATATGGACATTGCCAAATATGCAGCCTATTTTAATAAATGCGGGACTTAGTCGTTTGAATAGATGGTAACACATATTTTCCAAGTTATTAGTGCTTATTAAAAGAAAAATATATAAATTATTGACCTTAAAAATTTAATGAGACATTTTCCATGAATTTTTTTAATATTGAAAAAATTAACTTAAATATAGTACTTAATTCATTGTCCATAATTTCTGAACCTCATCATTTTACTAAAAATAAAAATAAAAAATAACATATATTATTCAAGGTAGTATTAGTATCTATTATGTAAATTAATTATTTTTTAATTTATTAGAAGCATAATTGAATTCATAATTTGATAAGAAAAAAGGGTTAAAAATTCTTTTATCAAAATTTAAATTTTAATGTGAATTTGAAAACCTTCTAGTGCAATATAAATATAAAGGGAGCTATTTCATGTAACTAGTCTGTTTTGAATACAAGAAATTTGAACATGAAAGCATATAATTGCCAATTGGATGCAAGCGCCCGGGGAATTATGTAATACGTATATGCCGGTATATGAGGATTAATTTAAGTCTTTATGCAAGTGTTCTTTTGAAATAGAAGTTAATGCGAGTTTTCTTTAGAAGATATTTGTTTGTAATTTTGAAATTATGAAAATAGTTATCCAGGAAACTCTTATTGTCTAGCATCTTCACTTGATACGATTTTTGTTTGCCCCACAAGACTTAATTCCTAGAAGTATTTTGCTATATGCTCTTTGTGCAAATTGCAGGTTTTTTGGAATCTTCTTGCTGAAGTACCAAATATTCCTTCAATTGGTCCAGAATGTGCATTTTGTGAAAAATTCTTGGTTAACGTAATCGGAAAGTAAAACATTCCCTTGCAATTTATATACACTAAATTTGTTAGGATATATCCGCATACCTCGTATCATCTGCTCGTGCTTCATGCTCCTGTACATCTGTTTACAGCAAGCTTAAAGGTTAAAACATTACTCTTCAGACACTCAAAATATATATGCATAAAAGCACAACTAATTCTATGTTTTCCGTTTCACGCAAATTACTATCAGAACCTGCAGATGACTCTTTACATGAGAGATGGTCAAGCCCTTCACATCCATTATCTGCAAAATAACCTTAGGCGTAGCTCCTACACACAATTCAAGAACATATAATCGGAACATGGAGTATTGATAGAATTTCGGAGAAAAAAATGGAACTTTTCAGCATCTTTTATCTCTCCGTTTCTGTCAATTTCATATCAGGAAAGCAAAAAAGAAAAGAAGGCAGTATCTGTACATCTATACCTACAGGTTCCACATAAAGTAACACAAACGGAGAAAGATGGCAAGCTTACTCTCTTCTCCACCGAGCCTTTCCACTGCATGAACAAAACACTGATGAAGATCAGGAGTCCAACGAAGCCGTGGCATTTTTGATCGAACGTAAGGCCTGACCAAGGGGGATTTGAAGCTTCTCTCAGGCAAATTATTCACAAAACCCCCACTAACAACTCTCATATTCATATGTGACTGCAAGCTATCCCCTTCACCATTGTCAAGAGAAGAGGATAACGACCCTTTGGAACTAAGAGAACTATTCTCTCCACAAAGTTTCTCCATCTTGTCCTAAGAGAAAGAGAGTGTAATTGAAAATTTAATGGTAAACAATACTGTTATGGTAAAGACAGGAGATGGAGAGAGTAAATAGCAGAGAGAGAGAGTCAGAGACTCAGTTGTATGGTTTTGTCTGGATGTGCAGCTTTTTTTCACTGTCCTCTTAAGGCCAGTTTAGTCCACTGGAGTTGCGATTGTAAAAAGAAAAACTTGCACACGGAATTTCAGACTGTGGGTTTTGGTTCAAAATATGTTCATGATTGGATGAAAATGAAAGGGTTGGATGATGGTATCATTTTAAGCGAGACATTCTTTGACCATTTCGGGACATTCTTATTCAGCCTAAGACAATGAGAAAATTTCTTTGGTCGTAAGCATGAATGTAAAGGCATATTTTGCGTAGTAAAATTATGTAGTTTACAGGATTCCCACTTATTACAGTGAAACATTTAATATTAGTTCTCTGTTTAATATTTTTTAAAAATTTCTTTTTATTTTATAGGAGGCATATAAAACTTTAAAATAAAAAAATGAATGATAATTGTAAAATTTGTTAATTTCATTTTTATAATAAATGCATCATAAGAATTTTTTAAAATAAAATTTATTCACATAAATAAATAATTATAAAATTTGAATTTGATCTTCTCTTTTGATATTCAAGTCAAATAAATCTTAGAGGTCGTTTGTTATTGTTGTGGATTGTAGTTTTTAGTTGTAGTTTTAATATATTTGTATTTGTTTTTGTGTTTTGTCCTCAATTTCTGTGTTGTATTAGTGTGTTATTTTATCGATTTTTGTGTTAAAAATCAAAACAAAAAATTACAACTATACCAAACAAGCCCTTAATTGCTTGCTTTGATTTCATCTTTTGTGGAAAAGGGACAAAAAGAAAGGCTCTCAAAATAGCAAACTAAGCATACAAGCAACAGTTCTGACACCAAGTTCCCACGCCAGTTACCTAAAACGAACGTTATAGCAAGAAAAATAACAAATAAAAAAAATTCAAACCCATTTACTGGGAAACAAAGGAAAGCCAAAGACGCTGCAAGTTTGGCTTGAAGTGAAAAGAGACATACACACATGACCTAAGCGTTTGCATGACCTAAAGGAAACATACCCAATAAACAAAACGACTCCCTCTCTCTGTACAACTTTGAAACGTCCCTCATTTTTGAACCCATTAACGACTTCCCTTATTTATGCCAGAGATTTTCACTAAATCACCCAACCCCAGAGACTTTCACAAAACCTGTTCACATTGGAAGACAGATTTAGCACTTAACTAGACCATTCTCATGGCAACACATGTTGCCATGTAACGTGCTTTGCTTCTCGAGCCAGGTTTCATCCAGTGAAACGAAACGTAGGGTTAAAAAAGTAGCTGTTTAATTTAACTAGATCCTTGGCAACATGGACTCCTCGACGCAGTTCAATCTAGTTTGTTACCGATTCAATGTGGAATATTAATGTTCCAGGTAGAGGGTAGAGAAGGGTATGGAAATTTATGGTGAATACAGATTCGGACAAATTGGCTGAAACAGACTTTGAATGTCAGGACACACCCATTGCTGAAAAGAGGTTGAAGAATTCAGTAGACGGTTTCAAAATGGGGAATATTCTTTGGATGGATTTGCTACAACAATGGACAAGTGTTTTTTGATACCGTAAGCAGACAATAGAAAAAGGTGGAAGCCAACTCGTCTAGATTTTCGAGACTCTTCGAACGTTCAACTAATGTGTATCCAGACGATTTAGAATAATTCTGAGGTAACATTTTGGATGCATGTTCGTCAAGCATTAAATATGGCGCTGAATGCTTCAATTCTCGTCCAAATCTTGCTTACTGCTTTAGTTCTCATCACTTACTATCCCATTTCTTCTCTCCAAGAAAATAAAATTCACCAGGAAAAGAGTTTTTTTTTTCAAATCATATTAGAACTCAATTTTATCTTTACTCAGAAAATCTCATATAACAAAAAATGTGTCTATCAAGTTACATTTTCAATACTTTTTTAAATATAAAATAACCAGATTAAAGTCGAATTAAATTATGATATAACAAGGTTAGAACAATTAAATGAATATTATTAAGTAGTTAATAATTTAGCTACATATTAATTCTTGTTAATACAAAAACTTGAATTTTTATGTTAAGTTTTAATATTACAATGTAATTTTTGAATAATTTAGAATAATATATTTTTTAGAATGAGTAAAATTATAAAAACTATTGAACCAAGAAAGGTTCCAATAATTAGTTTTGATTCAGATGAAACATCTTTATTATTAATATTTTAGTTTTGGTATACATTGAAAAGATCAGAAAATGAAAATAGGGTCAAGCCCAAAGTAGAAGTTAATTCATGAAGAAAAAGAAAAATGATGGAGTAAGCATTGGAGTAAAGGTCAAGAATGAAGATCCATATTATGAAGATTAAGATTATGTAGTTCTAGTTGGTTATAAGTATTACTCTGATCTTTTTAATATTTGAAGGGCTCAACTTTTGCATAATCATTTGTATTTAGGAGTTTGTCTAAGTATTTTAGATTTGTTGAGTTTGTTTAATATATTTGCATAATACGTTTGGTATAGAGTTTTTATATTGGCATAGAGTTTTACAAATAAGAGGAAATTGGGTATCAAAAGGAATCTTGATAAATTGCTTTTAAAAAAATCTTTTTTATGCATTAAAATGTTTTTGGAAGGCACTAGAGTTATATTTAGTTTGATTGAATGCGTGTGTGTTTTTTAATATTTTTTAAGTCTAGTTTGATAGGCATTTTAGTTTTAAGAAGATTAGGAAAATATCGAAATGCTTTGAAATTTTTTTTGAACTTGTTTGAAGTTGTTTAATTTTGTTAAAATTTTTAAAGTGTGATTGAGTATAGTTTTCATGTGAAAACTAGTTTTAAGAATGGTTGAGAAAATCTAGAAAGTTTTTGAAATAAAAATTTTCAAAAATCAAGATATATTTTATTTTAAACTTTATTTGGAATATCTTGGTTTCTAAATTAAATTTTAAGAAGTTTTAGAACTTGCACGAATTGGTTTTGGAGTGAAAAGAATGCGTTTGAAATATTTGAGAAAGTTTGGAAACTTTTGAAAAAGTTTTGAAAGTATTTAAAATGAAAAATTTTCATAATCTAGGCAAATTTTGTATTTGAGTAAATTGAATAATCTTGGTTATTGAAAAAACTATGGAAATGGTTTTTAAACCTATGTGTACTGTTTTTGAATGAAATAAAATGTTTTGGTATGTTTCAAAATGGGTAAGAATGATTTTAGAATTGGTTTAAAGTGAAAGTTTTGGAAATGAGCCAAAATTGTAATAAATCAATACAAAATTTGTTTTAAAGCTTAACTGGGATGTTTTGTTATTTATAAATATTTTGGGGTACATTTTAAAGTTTTTATAATTTGATTAAATCAATTTATAATTGATTTGAGTTGGTTTTGGATTAGTTTATGTTGGTTGTAGAATCTAGAAATTGAATTTCCAAGTAATAGGTTAACCAATGTTTTCTATTTAGTCAACTAATGTCTTGTTTTGAATGGTATTAGTTAATCAAACTAATAGATTAGTTGATCAGTGTTTGTTTGATTGAGATAAGGCATAGATTGACTAATTGTACCAAAAAATGCCTATCGACTAGTTCTAGAACGAGTGTTTAATAACTTTTTAACATTTGTAATGTCATTTTTTGTGTTTCCAATGGCTAGTTGAGTTTGGAAATCTTATAAATAGGTGGTCTAAGGATCAAAACAATTTTTATGAATTGTTGGAACTTTTTGATGTGTTTAAGTTATAATTAATGCATGTGGTTAGTTTTGTTGTGTTAAATGAATTTGAGAGATAGTATGAGATTTACACATTTAAATTTGTTACATTCTTTGCATGCTTTTAAGTATTGACTTGATCAAGCTTGGTATTGAAAATTTTATTGAGATTTGAAAGCTTGAGTTGGGGCTAGGTTTTGGAATTAAAGTTGTTGATTTTGGGTTTTGTTTAAAGATTC
>JAOXYD010000002.1:10743139-10755554 GCA_028565735.1 Pinacopodium congolense
TCTTCTTTCATTTCCTACACTAAAAGTTGTTTTAATTTTGTATGGTGAGCGACTCTGAAAGTAGAATAAGACCTTACAGAAAAAGATTTATTTATTCATATCGATCATGATACAAGGGGTAGTAATTGAAAACATAGGAAAGCTTAGGTTTTTGCTCGATGCCCCAAACACACAACAAGGAGGCTTATTTATATAATGAAGAATCTGCTTTTGAGTCAGCAAAATCATTAAAGTTGACAAGTGGTCGACACCTTTAGTCAGAGTCACTATATAGATTGACACCTAAGATGGAATCTTTCTCTTTTCTCGTCTTTTCATTATCTTGTCGACAATTAGGACAAATATCTTTTGTATACTTACGCATTTGGCAAAATATCTTTTGAGATTCGGAATGAAACCAAATCTCTCTTGTCTCAAGTAGCTTTATCTTGAACCGCATATAATTTTTGGCAGTGTTAGATGTCCTTTTAGCAAAGGAAATCATCAGCCATCGCCACATCATCATAGTCAATCCGCCACGTTAGGGTCACACCATAGCAAAATAGTTTCAGAAAGAATTTGATAATTTTGTCAAAATATAGGACGGTCAATAATATTTTTAAAAATACAAAAGATATTTGATAACTGAGAATAAGACCGAAGTAAAAAGATTATTACTCTCTTTTAAAAGCTTGGATTTACTATTATTCTCAATTGGGTGTAGAGAAAAACATAAATGGCAACAATATCTTTACGGTTGCATAAAAAACAGGGAAGATCCTAAATAACTAATATAACAAAGAGAAATCCAAGGATTATGTTTTATACTGGCTTGCTCATTAATCTAAATAACTGAACACCAAAAGTTTTATGTTGTTGGTAACTTCATTTCACATATACATCAATATATAGTTATTTTTATTTTTATTTTAATGCAATGTTTTATTTTATATTATATTATACTTATTTAAAAAATTTTAATTTATATTTGTTTTATACCAATTTTATAACAATTTAATATCAATTAAAGAATTAAATCTTTTGATTTTTCATGTTTAGTCTGATTTTTAAAATATTAATTTTTAATATTGAAGTTAATTAAGAGTTGAGATAATTAATTAATTAGAATTATTATGAATTGATTACAATTAATAGATATTAATTTTTTATTTTTATTTCATTTATGTATTAAATTTTTATAATTTATATTTTTTATATACCGAGTTTATAATAAATTTTAAATCTTTAAGATATTTAAAACATTGCTATTAGCAACTGATAAGCTCTAAAAGCGTGCAACATGCCACCCTCTCGTGACAAAATTTACGAGCACAACTAGCTACCTAGAGAAGTCAAGGCCTTGTACGGCGACCTGTGGCCCTGCCGCACAGAATGGCGTTCTTTGGGACAATATACTCATCTCTTAATGATCTTGAAGAAGTGTAAACCCTGAGATAGAATTGCTGACCAAGATATTGCCTAGCCCAGTTTTCAGACCTGATATTCCACATTCCTACGTTGTCCAAAGCCACGTAGATTGCAGTCCACGACTTGGGATAGACCTGCATTTAGTTAAACCGTTTATACAAAACAACAAATGCATAAATCACCTCTAGAATAGCTGGTAATAGAAATGGAAACCATCTGCCCACCTGAGCGGTGCAACGAGAAACTGCATCTCTCAAGTTATAGTGGTCCCTACTAGCAGGTGTCCATTGCCCTCCATCCATTCTGTTCAACTCAGAATTGTCAAGAATTGAACAGTATTTGGAACAGAACATGTTATGTAAGTGAAGTTTTGAACTGATAAACTTACCCCACAACAAAAAAATTATAACCATCCATGTGCCATGACTGAAGCGTATCCTCCGGATTTTGGAAAACTATCTCAATGAATTCCCGGAAGTTCGCTGCCATTACTGAGGTCTGGAGGTAAGCATTTCCTCCGGAGGGGCCGGTAGGAATACTACCAAGGTTGAAAACTCCAGGAATGTTGAAGTAATCTGCGAGCTTTAATGGGGTGTCTGCAGGAACAAAGGAGACACCATTGACAGCATACCTCTTCTTGCCATTGATGACAGGAGCAGAGTTTTCTAGAATGAACGTTCGGCTAGGCTTGATCAATCCATAATGGTAAGAACCTTGTGGATTCGGCCTAGGCCCGCTGGCTGTCAGGTTCTGACTGGTTGGGTGGAGCATTAACAACCATGAGAAGAAGTTAGTGATTTGCATTAAGCGAAAGCCCAACAGAAATTAAATAGAATGAAGTAATTGAAACTGAAAGACATTGATTTTGAAGTAGAATGGTACCGTATGGATCTAGCCTGGCTGAGAGACCAGGCAATTTGAGTAGTAGGTCCAGCAGGGATGGGACCTGAAACTCCTTTACGTGAATTGCTGTAATGAAGAATGGCAGTTGAGGTGAGTACACGAGTGGTGAAGAGTGAAGAAATGACAATGTAGTAATCCTGTCCCAGCTGATCAGCTGTGACCAAGACAGAAGAAGATTGTCCGGGGTGGATGTCAAGGGAAGTGTAGGTATTCTGGATGGTATGAGTTCCTTCTACCTCCACCAGTTTCATCTTATGCCCCTGAATTCTGAGGTTAATGGAAGTTCCAATGCCCACATTTGATATCCTGAATCTATATGTCCTACCTGAAGATTCATATTTGGCACATTGAGTTATCCACCCAACTACAGAAAATCCACATTATAAAGATGGAAATGCTTAGACTAAAAGAAACTGCCTCACAAACTATGCTCAGCTCTCGAAGAAAACTTTAGGTAATGTGTCATGAAAGATAGTTCGGACTTAATTTGACCTGTATGACATCTTGTAGAATATGGATGGAGAGTGACAAAGCAAAAAAGTAGAAAAGATCAAAAAGGGACCAAATTCTTGGTATAAATAGATACCTGGCTCAACTGTGAATGTGTTTCCATTCCATCCATGGCCATTGATCTGGAGCCCATCAGGGAACGGAAGATTGTAACCAAGTTCCAACATTCGCCTCAAAACCTGCAAAATGGAATAGAAGCATGTATAACAGATAAAACAAAGAAATGAAAGAGTAAAGGAGAATATTACGGGTGATCGTCTGATCCTAATAGCCATATTATGTGAAAACCCTTACATTATGGTCTTTCTTGTACCAGTCTCCAGCCAGAACAACGAAGTCTCCTGCTGGAGGAGGAAAAGGGACTGGGATCTTAGGACGACTCCAGACTCTGATGCTACCAAAAGCGCCAGCAGCCCTTTGAAATCCAACTGATGGGAAGTAGAAATAGCTACCAATCTGGTCCTTCATTTGGAGAATGTATGTAAAGTTTCTCCTGGGCATAATAGGACAGTTGGTGCCATAGACTCCATCTTGCCATGAGTTCTTTCTCTGTTGTATGCCATTCCTGTTCGAGAAGTGACAATCCATGACGATAGCACTTGGTATCACTTTCTTTCATAATATAAATATGAGAAAACTCCAAAGGTTAGTCCGACTTTGTCTGCCAGGATGGAAACTAAAGCAAGAAGGAACTGTCTACTCCCTAGCCGTTCCCTGTTATGTTAGGTTCTCAAAATTTAGATCATTACAATAATGTAGATATCTGTATATCCAAATTCGTATGCAATCTCAGACACACTGAAACTAAGTTGAAGTTCAACAAATGAAGAATGCTGTCCTTAAGTTACACATATGAGAATTCAGCGGTGAGGTTTAAAGTTTTAAAAAACTGCTGCAGGTATTTGATACCAGGTTCTTAATGTGAACCAGTTATAAGGACAGAGAGAGCGGTATAATTCCCTTTCATAAACTCCAGCATAGGAACTCCTAACGCCTTTCTGTCTCATTTCCTTTACCAAGGATGCAACTTAAAAACGTATTTTCAAGAAACATCAAGAATTCCGGGCTTCCCCATGAATGAGAGAAATAATATAATGTCTTCAAGGAAGTTTGTCATCATTCAGCAAATCAACCAAGATTAAGAACTAGAAATAGAATAAAGTTTAACCACCACTATCACAACTACCAAGAGAATTTCGACCACTGGCCTTAAGACCCAGAACTTGCAAGTGAAAACATGGTGCGAGTAATAGGCTCAATTACTTAATGGACTATTAGGAAATATGCAACAGTTCCTTAAAATATCAAAACGGATGCTTTAAAATTTCTCATTTATGTATCAACAAATCTAGGAAGATGAAGATATTCTGTAACTCAGATGACAAAAGTACCCCCTGTACAACCAACCCCCAATAGCTGGTAGTATTGATATCAAACATTTAAAGACATACCTGTCTTTAGGAATGAATGTGGAAAAGAGGACACTTTTCTTTATTATAAGGAAAGAGAAGCAATCCCTTACTTTATGCAAAAGGAAAATTTTGACAACAACCCAAAGATCTGATACAGCTCATTTACGCCAAAACTTTCTCTTTTGATCAATTTGTTTCAGAAAGGAAGAAGATTGGGGCTAAAAAAGAGTGAACAAGTTTGACTAGTTGCTAACACAAGGCACGAGAAGTACTAAAACAACTGAAATTGGTACGTCTCTCCATTGTCTACTACAGATCAAGCTGACCAACCAATAGAATGGCCAGCTATAACCAGCAAACTGGGAAGAAATGAAACAGCAGAATTTTAGTTACCAGGAGATGAGGAATGGCTCTCTGAGGTAGTTATAAACGTTGACAACTATATTGTCATTCGTAATAGCATCTATTTGTGGCCCTGGAAACTGCCCATTTATCAAGATACCCTGCAGTTCATTGAACCAAAACGCGAACACTTCAGATTTCACTTCCAAGAACGTAAGACATGATAGACCATACAGAATATCTGGATCCAAAATCAGCATTACAACTACAAACATAAAATCTTGCCAATAAAAGACAGTACCTGCTGCTTGACTCCAAGAGGATAGATATCCCCGTAAGTGACCTTCCAAGTGAAGAACCTATAGGGGTTGTCACCATTTGCGCCATGAACAAGAAACATTACAAGAAAGAACAAAGAACACGTACAGAAGTTAGTCATCTTGTTCAACCTTCTGTCTTTCTCAAGTAGATAACAACCTTTTGATGAATGTTAAAAGCAAGAAGCAACTCTATAGATCTACAATGCAAAGCACTTCTTCAAGGCTGCACTATAGACATAAAGATACAGAAAAGATATGGGCCTCCTTTCCCTTACTGTCGCTCCGGTGTCTCTAAAATATCTGGTGTATTCTGTCACTCCATTTCCTTTCCATCATAGATCCTGACCTTAGGTCACCCGGGTTCTTATAAAGTCTATAACTGGACACGCGAGAAAAAGAAAATGACATTTGAGCTGTCCCAGGGGTTATAATCACATGGAATTGAATCTTAATCAGATATTAATTTTTAAAATGGATAAAAGGGTATGCATGAAAGAGGTCCTCCATGTGAAAGGAGAAGCAAGTAAACCTGAGAAGTTACAGAGTCAGTTCACGGGCAACTGTAACATACTCACGGATATGAGAGAGTCGTAAAATGCCAGTAAAAGTGAACTCCTCTATTCTCGACTGGTGAGCTTTTTTACCGCCATTCTATCCTGGGTTATGGCGGTTGATAATAGCTAATGTTGTCCTGCTGATGCACGTACACCTTATTTAAGCTTATATCCACATCCAATCACGCATCACTGTTTATTTTGTAAGACTTTTTCCATCCTAGTCTTTCTTTTTTTTTTTTTTAACTAACTTTAATTAGCTGAATTATTCCACTATTTCAACACAGTGGAGTTACAGTCCAACTTCAATTCTCAACCTAAATCCACTCCAATTTGAGCGTTAGTTAGTTTGCTGCGCCTCAAATAAAGAAAGACATTGGTTTTATGATGAGCTGTATTTATTTATTTACACCCAGATAATTCCAAATAAAAGGCTGTGGTCCTTTTGAGTACTCGTTTCCGCGTAAAATCCTCATGATATGATACGATGACCAGTTTCCTTTTACACAAGTCAGAAGTGCAATGCTAGATTGCTAGTAGCAAAAAAATCCCTGCTTATTCCACGAATTCATTCTCCTTTTCGTGGGAAACATGCATTCCTGCCAGCACAAAAACTTGTAATTATTTTAACTACATTGCCATTATAAAGTTTCGAACTAATTTTGAGCTTTGAGGTGCTGTTGCTAATGTTAAAATACACATTAAATGTTTTTTTTACGGGCGTTTGAATAAATTTGTTGTTGTAATTTTTAATTGTGAATATTATATTTTTGTATTGAATTTTGTGTTATCTCTCTTGATTTTTATGCTGTGATATTCTTTATTAATTTTTATGTTTAAAAATCTAAAAACTAAATCTAAAAACTAAAACTTTTTCAAACGGCCTAATACTAATTTACAAATTAAATTACTTATTTTAGATACAAAATTATTTAATAAATTAATATTTCAAAGTCAAACATCAGCTTACATCCCAGCCATTGGTAACGAATTCATAAAGCACAGCAAAGTGATACATGTTTGCTTAAAGTTCTGTTTTTGTGATTTTTTTTTGTCTTTTGTTTCTATTTTTTAAAATATAAAAATTTAAAATAAAGTACAAAAATAAATAAAAATAACATACAAATATAAAACAGAAATTCAAAAAATTGCATAAAAACTAAAAATTAATAAAAATTTGTAAAAATACATAAAAATAAAAATAAAAAATAAAAACTGTTGAACCAAATGAGTCCTACGTATCCTACTACTGCTGTTTGTTCCGAAGTGAAATATTGATTCCTTTTCCCAATCCATTTTGTTTTCAATTTGCATATGAATTTTTATATTAAATTCATATATTACCAACTTAAAAATATTCAAATACTATCTCAGATTCCAAACCTAGAATTTAAAGTCATTTTAAACGATTTTTTTTTCTTACTTTAGAAAGGTGTATACTACACATGTACATGAGTTTAACCTAGCTCGGATCTAATAAAAGTCTAACCCAAAAATTTTTAAAAATTTTGAAATTTATATCCGAGCTGTCTTATGAACTAGACTTTATTTTTAAATTCAAATTTAATTAAATAAAAATAAATTTGAAAGAATTCCGTAAATTTGTTAATAAATTATCAAAATATAAATAAATTACGAAATTAGTTATTATATAAAAATAAATCTACAAGGATGTTTAAATTAAAATATGATTTTATATAATAATAGAAAAATCATAATCATAATTCATGATTGAATTAAATAAGTAAATAAATATAAAATTTTATAATTTTGGTAATTTGTCATAATATAATATGAATATGAATATTAAATAATTTAAAATAATTATTAGATGATAATTATATGTTAAGATAATTGTAAGTTATTAATTAATATTGGATCAGATTGATCCTTATTTTTAGTAATCCAAATCTAACTCTCAAATATTATAAATTTGTGACTTGTTTGTTTTTACTTCTATTTTTAATTGTTGTTTCTTTTTTTTTTTTAAGAAACCAAAGAAAAAAATCAGTGTGTTACATTTTACTTTAGTTTTCCGTTTTGAAAAATCAGAAGAACTAAAATAGACATAGAGAAATTAAAAAAACTATCTTTTCCATGTTTTAATGATAGATTTTTAAAATAGATTTTTTATACTAAATCATTGATATAATTTATTAATTAATATTTTAAAATATATGTAAATAAAAATATTTTGGTTTAATAATTTAAATTTATTTTATATTTATTTGTCAATACTAAATTAATTTTTTATTACAAATCTCATCTAAATAAGTCTTTATATTCATATTTTTTATTACAAAGATCAAGTAAATAGGTTTTAAATTTTTAAACTCAAAATTTGATGTCATCTCCTTATTTGGACGTCCTAATGAGTGGATCACTTTGGGTGCTTGCCTTATTTGAGGTGTTAGTCAAGGAGGTTGGTGCTACAAGTTTTCGTTCAAGTGCGTTCTCTCCACTCCTTTTATGGCATAGGGCAAATTGGTCCCACAATATCATAGAAAGCACTGCTAAATGATAGGTAAATGAATTGAGGAACTAACAATGCGTAGCCTGTGAATGTCCGTTGGAAAGAAGCGCTATTGTTGCAAGTGATCTCAATCTTAATAATGAGAATCTACGAATGTTTACGAGCTTCGTTATCAGTAATTTGTCATATTACACAATAATAATTTAATAATCTAGAGCCCACCATCATACTAATTAAGGGGCTAATAATATAATCACCGTCATTCTAGAAGGAGCATGTGAAAAATAATTGGATAGGATTTGAACTGACTTAGAAAAGATTATCTTTTTTTTTCCTTTAATATTTGAGATCTGTCAGAACCTCCAAGCCCCAGGATACGACTACAATGATGCCCCTGGACTGGAGTCATGGACCAGAGATCGTCCCAATGCTTTTTGTTTATCTTTAAAATAATATATATATAGTTTTTCCATTTATATATGATTTTGCAGTCATTAATTGGCTTTCCAATTCAGACTAAATCAAATGTGGGCAACTATGTTTTAGATCTTGTCTAAAGGACATTTTGGGGACAAGAATGGGTATCGAAGAATTTGATCTCATGTTAACAAAGATTTATCCAAGAGTTTGGTAAAGTTTGTTTCGAAAATTGATATTGTTTCGATATTAGTTAATATCAATATTGATATTTAATAGTCTTTAAATTTTATAAAAAATTTTAAATAGTTCTTTTATGTATTATGACATATAGAGTTTAACTTTATTTCAACTATATCTCCAAAAATCAATAATATATTAATTTCATATATTTTTATATGAATAATAATTTAAATTAATACAAAAAATATTTAATATAGGTCATGAATTTGATGTTTTTTAACTTAAATATATATGTGGTGTTAGGTTAGGTTATGTTTTGTATAAAGAGAGTTTGAATTTCATAATAAATGCATGAATCCTATAGAAGAGAGACCCTCTGACAATGTAGCTCCTCCCTCCCTTTTCCTAATCTCGATCTCCCTCATTGTTAATCCCTCCATTTCTTTTCGCCTTATGTTTCTTTTATTGCTTTTTCTCTTTTTTCTATCTTGTATCTCCTTCCTATTTTTAAGGTGGACCTTTTGCATCATACTTCCACTAAAAACCCTATTTTGCTTTCATTAACTCTAACCCAACCATGCCCACCTGCTCAAACCAAAACCCTTCTCATCCCTCTTCAGTAACCCTTAAACAAAACACTAACTGGCTTTCTTCTCATTGGCCTCATCTTCTTTTTCTAGCAAAAGCCCTTTGCTTAAAAATTGACCTTACCTAAAACCCTAACCTCAACATCATTTCACCAGATGCTAACATCTCTATCCCTCATACTTGGAAAGTTGTGCTTTTTAACCTTTAAAAAGGTACATCGTCTATTCGATCCCTAGCCTTTTATCTTGCCCATGATAACAAATAGTCATCATTCCACCTCCTGAGCTAGCAAAGATGGGTGCAGCAAAACTTCACCATATGTTGGTCGGCTCTTTCATTGGAAAGTGATCTCCATACCCTGTGGTCTAGTGAATTCTCTTGAAGTTTTAGAAGAGTTAAAGCTTATTAGAAATCCTTGTAACTAAATCTATTCAGTTTTTATTCAATTTTAATTTTGATAAAGGCAAGCATGATGTTTTAGAATAAGGCCCATGGCACATACTAAGCATGCCATTGCTTTAAAAAAAAGGGAACTTGAATGAGTAATTGAATAAGGTGTTAACAAAAGCTCTCGTCTGGGCGTGCTTCAAAAACATTCCATTAGAATATTGGTCAACTGAAGGCTTAAGCCAAATCGCAAGCACCACAAGTAGGCCACTATTGATGGATTCTACCACAATCAGATGTCCAAAGTGAATTATGCAAGAATTTGCATAGAAGAATGGATTGAGTGTTGTAAAGTGACTACCTATAATGAAAAGGGAGAGATAACTATGAATGAGATTCAAATATCCTATGAATAAAGACCTAAACAACGTGCTCACAACTTATAATGGAACCCAATTAGAGATATAATTGTTGTGAGGTTCCAAGAAGAGTTTTTATAAGTAACCACTGTTTAATAAAGGATGAACTAGGTAGACCACCTAGCTACTATAGTTGTTGACAACTAAATGGAGAAGGTAACCCTGGAGAGGAAGAAACAAAATCAGCAGGTAGTTCTTATTACTACTAACTAAGAAGTTTAGCTAATTGAAGAGGAATTATAAGACATTACCTAAGCAACTACACTGGCATATTCTGGTAACCACCATTCCCCCTAAAATTCTAAATTGGTTGAGATTGATAAATATGCATAACCCTCAAATTAAAACTTAGGAAGTCTAAGGATCAGCCTTTACAACTAGGAAGACTAGAAAGTTTAGGAGCAAATCTAGGAACAGAAAATTTATGAGGAAATCTAGGAATTAGTTGTCCCCTTTATTTTATTTTTAAGTTTCTTTTCATAGGTTTAATTTTTTATAATATTAGAGGTTTGAATAATAATAGAAAGAGTTAGAATTTTCTTAAGGTTGTTGGTTTTTCTTTTATTTTTTTAGTAAAAACTAGGATCAAAACCCCATCTTCCTCAGCAAAACCTCTGACTTCATCTTTAAAAGATGGAATATCACTAACAACCTGTCTCAAAGAAGTAATGTTAGAATTCTTATTTCTTGGAATCCTGATGTGCTTAGTTGTACTCCTCTCTTGTATACTGGTCAACTTATCCATTTTGAAGTTCTTCTTATAAACCATATTTCTCCTGTGTTTTTTAACTATATTTGTGGCTCAAATAACCAAAATTATAGGACAAACCTTTGAAATGTTCTAAGAATGATCAAATCTAATGTTGACTATAAACCTTGACTTGTAGCAGGGGATTTCAATTCTATACTGTCCTTTCATAAAGCTACTACTAACAGCAATAATTCTCTTAGTAGTATGAAAGACTTCTGAGACTGTGTTAAGGATTATGCCCTTTTTTATTTGAATCTTAGTTATCCTTTATTCACTTGGTTTAACAAACAATAAGGCGATCTTTCATTTCTATGAAATTAGATAGAGCCTTAATGAACTCCCACTACATTTCCTCTTACTCGGCTCTTATGCATTAGTGGATAATCCTAACATTTTGGATCACTCTCCAATGTTTGTCAACAGTCTGTCTCTTTAGAAGCTCAGACATTCTCCTTTTAGATTTTCAAACTTTTAGTAAATTATCAAAATTTCCTCTAAGTGGTAGAATAAACTTGGTCTTCCCCTGTCTACAGAACTCCTATGTATTGTCTTGTTGCCAAACTGATTCCTGTTAAAAGTGCAATTAAAATTTTTAATAAAAAAGTAATAGATGACCTTAATGTTAGAGTAGATTCCAATAAAACCAATCTTAATAATATTTAGACCCTTCTAAGCCACAAACTCAATGACCCCACCCTCCTAGAGAAGGACATAGAAGATCTTTAGTTCTTGGTTAAGTCTTTATAAAATTAGGAAAGTTTCTTAAGACAATCCTCTAAAATCAAATGGCTTAAAGAGGGTGATAAGAACTTAACTCTATCATCTCCTAGAGAAATAGAAATAAAATACACTAATTTCTAAATGAGACTGGTCATAGAATTTTCTCTTCTCAAGGACATTCATAATCAATTCCTTAGGTTTTTCTAAAATACCTTAAGTAAAATCAAAGAGCCCTATCCTTGTCTCTATATTCTTAGAAGATTCTTTTATAATCAAATTTTTAGAAATGTCACTGCCTCTCTTATCTCACCTATTACTACTACTTAGGAGGTCAAAGATGTTTTCAACTCCTTAAATCTAAAAAGGGATCCTAGTCTTAATAGGTTTAATGCTGATTTCTTTAAGCATATTTGGCATATTATAGGGAATGAGTTAGATAAGCTTTACATCCCTCTAACATCATTCGTTTAGCAGTCATAACTGAGATCACACATGCTATAACCAATATGCTATCTCCCATAAATATTACCTTCAATTTATCCGAAGACTCTATCGTCACCTCCTTTACATGACAATCTACTCTAACTCGATTTTATGCCAATTAAGTCATCTTGAGAATCACATCAAACTCCATCAAATTCGTCACTATCAAGTCAATTAGTAGTTATACTCCACCAATCATCACTGACATATCCCTCTTTACAATACTAATTGCCATATAATCTCCCTCTACCAATCGCACTCTTAAATCATATCCCAATGGACTAATCTCACCCGAAATTCTGGAAGTAAACTCTAAAGATATGTATAAATATGTGGAACTAGGATCTACTAATAAGTAAAATTTAAAATTAAATAATGAAATCGTACAAAAATTAATATCATTAGTTGCAGATGCCTCCTCTCTTGTCATATGATATCCCCTGAGTTAAATCTTGAGCTAAAGATGTCCTGTGTAAGTCCTATGGCACCCAAGAGGGGGGGTGAATTGGGTATTAAAAACTTTTTGCTCAATTAAAACTATCAACC
>JAOXYD010000002.1:10755654-10769576 GCA_028565735.1 Pinacopodium congolense
AATAAAAGTACACAAAATAAAAATAAAAAAATTGAACCAAATGGGTCCGAATTAACATGTAGATACATGCCTCCAAAGTCTCCACTTGCCAAACCCGGGAGAATCCAAAAGCCCCCCTCCTACTTCACCAGGGAAACCATTTTCTCTGTAATAGGTCGATCCAGTTGGAGATTCCTAGCTAATTACAAACAATTCCAACATGGAAACCCACTCTTTTCATCTCACTCCAAAGCACCTTGAAAACATCCAGTCAAGTGTGCATGGTTCTGTCCTAAGATCAGCCAACTTATCTCATTTCGACAATATCACTACATTAATATGGAAATCTCTTTCAAAAACAAGAAAAAATTTAGGGGCGAGGATTGTGACAATTTATGCAAAAAGTACTGACAAGATCACTGTGAAATCCCAAGTTCTTGGAAACAATACGAGGTTCAGCGTTGTTGAAGTAGATTTCTGAGTGGCAAAGGTAGACACATGTGAATGAGCCTACCTGAAACAAGAGGATGAGACTAATTTATGATCCATTTGTTCAGCTTTCGACTTCTGTTTTCTATTTTTGTTTTTATATATTTTCATTAGTTAATTGTATGTTTTCGATTTTTGTATTATTTTTTAATTTTTATACTATATTTATATATTTTTTTAGATTTTTTTATTTTTTTGTATTTTAAAAAATAGAAATAAGAAAAGTAAACAAACATGCTCTTAATTGTTGAAACTATAAGGGCTTACCAATGTAACTTCTATATATCCTACGAAGTAAATTTGACACTTGTAAATTTAGAAAAAGGAGGTGTTCGTGATTTGGAACTGGAGGGATAAAAGCTTGATTTTGCGAATCATACGATTAAAGGGGTTGGTGATGAATTGTTTTAATGCTACCGAGCAAGTTTGATAACAAAACAACAAAAGATGTTGGGAGCAAAATAACTGCAATTTTTCATTGGGACTATAAATAATAGGGTAAATATTTTAATGTATTATTTTTTCATATGGAGACAATATACATAAATACAATTACATTTTAGAAAGGATTTTATTATGGGAAAAACTATAAAAAAACTCTTATAATTACTCAATCATTTCCTAATAAAATATTCTTATGTTTATTCAACCAATTATTCATATGTTTACTATTTTATATAAAAACAGTTCACATCCACACTCCCCTCAAATTGGAGCATAAATGTTCAGCATGCCTAACTTGCTAATCATATTATGAAATGCTTTTTAAAAAATTCTTTTATAAGAACGTCAATGGTTGATCTTCAGACTCGACAAAAGGAAACTGAATAATCTTTTGATCTAACTTCTTAATCAAATGTTGATCAACTTTAACATGTTTTGTACGATAAAGTTGTATTGTATAGGATTATGTGTAATCTCAATGACAACCTTATGATCGTAATAGAGATTCATAGGTTTTGGATGCTTAATCCCTAAATCTGATGGAACACGCTCAATCTATAATAATTCACATATTAAATGAGATACATCTTGAAACTTAGCTTCTGCACTTAATCTTGTCATAATTTTTTGCCTCTTACTTTTCCAAGTTACAAGGTCTCCTTCCATAAAAGTAAAATAATTAGATGTAGATTTTTTGGTTGTTTCATCACCTGCCCAATCGCATCCATATAACCCCTTCTTGTAATTTATGCCCATTTCCTTGAATTTAAAGCATAACAAAACTTTAAACAAGATTAAATGGAGAAAAAGCAAAGTCTTAACCATAGCTTTGTTGTGATTTCATGAAGGACTTTAATCAGAGATTAAATATATTTTTAAACTTAATTAAATCATCAAACATCAAATCCATAGCTCCTTTAAACATTTGGTAATTTTTCAGAATTTTTAAAAAGCAATCAAAAATCGTTTTCAAAGTGTTTAAGCCAAGTTGTCACCTTTTTAGCCCTTTTTCTAATTTTAAATCAATTTACTTGGATTTTCCTAAATAATTGTGATCCAATCAACCTAGTAGTTAAGTAACCAATTCCCTGTGGGATCGACACTCGGAGCTTAAATTTTACTCCGCTTTATTACTTTTGCGATAGGTGCACTTGCCTAAAAAGTACATTGGTTTCAAAGTAAAAATCATTTCAAATGTTTGTTAAATTTTAAATCACCTAACCAACGCAACACACTGCCCTCCACATTAAAGAAAGCCCCAAAGCTTAAGTAGGGCAACATTAATCATGGTCTGTTAAGAACAATCCTCAAACTGCTCTACATCCAAAGGAACTACTGTGTCCCTAAATATTCTCATCAATAATTAAGGGAAGCTAAAATTCTTCTTAGCCCTAATTTATTTGACTAAATCCATAATACCAAGAATAATGAAACTAGACACAAGTAATATGGGAAATAGAACCCAACCCATACAACATCTTATGCAGAAGATAAATATCAACAATATGCATCTCATTCAATCTACTAGCTTGGGATGTAATATTAGAACTAACCATGGAAACTATACTATGCTCTTGAACTCCTAGTTTAGCAGTGGTATAACCTCTGCTATTTCTTGTTAAAGCTACAGCCTCTCTAGCAGCAACAATAGAAAATGATAGATCTATAGAAATCGAATCACCATGAAAAGTATCCTTGTTCTTAAGATAGACTTCTACTAACAGTGTAGAAATTGAGCCATGAGTAATGAGTAGAGAAGTACCTCACACAGAAGAATGAATCTCAATCGTATCAGATTCAGCCTTACCCTCAATTTTTGCGTAGAACTCACGAACCAATGTAGGGTAAAACGGTCCAGAAAAGGTCATTACTAGTGAAAGTGTAGTGATCCGATTCCTATATATATAGAATTCCCTATTTAGAGAGTCATTTCACATGTATAATTGTGACTTCCATTTAATCTACATACTTACATTGTGATTTGGAATAATGGTAAAGGTGTTAGATGCCCTCAATTGATAATTTTCGGGTATAAGTGATTTTGAGGTGCTTATCGTGCAAATGTGAATTTATTTATGTCTTGAATTATGAATTTGTGATTTGGAATGATTAAAGGGATGAAAAGTGAGGGATTGGTGTGATGATAAATGTTTTATAAAATGGAAAAAGGTGGAGTGATGAATTTTAAGATGTTATAGGGAGGGGTTTTTAATTTAGCCATCATTGGAGTCCAAATTTAATTTCAGGACTAAAATCTAGCCTACTTTTTGACCCATTTTCTGCCTTTATAGAGTGCAAATTTGAAGGAGCATGACAAAGAACTATTGTATCCCTAAGTCTTAGTTGGATTTTGGGAAAAGAATCAGGTCAAAATGATAAGTATAATGAAAGATATGGTTATTTTACTGAATCTGGTCATGTTAGGATACTGATTCGAGAACTATAGATGTCTCATTTAATTGAGGGCCTTAGAGTCTCAATTAGGGTATGTACAAAACATTAAAATTGTTAATATATGTCTTGTGGATATGCCTATAAAATTTCATGATCAAATGATCGGTGGTTAGTGAGTTATGGTGAATTAAACAAGGGATGACAAATTGAAGAGAGTGATTGGTGAAGTATAAACCAATGAGAATGTGACATTTTGGACTAATTATGTTTCATTAATTACCACCATCGGTTTTTAACCATTTTGAGTCCAATTTTCAGACATTTTCTTCTACTTTCTTCTTTCTCCTTTGTGACCTTCAATCCCTAACCCTAACCTACATGATTCTTACCAAAATCAGCCAAACCTTAAAGTGTTTTGTAGATCTTGATGAGCTCTTCCAAACCCCTCTTCTCCTACCTTGATTGGAGCATGGATTTGCATGGTTTATATAGCTAAAAAGGGACTTGGTTAAAGTATAACAAGCAAGTATATGGTCCCTCTTGATAAAGAATGAAAGCATGAGATGTATGTAAGTATGTAGAGTTGAAATAGGCATGAAATTGGAACAGTATACATGAAAACTGAGGTTAATTTCATGTCTAACATTTCGACCCATTTTCCATGCATAGAGAATTCGAAACTGAAAGAGCCTTAAGAATGAAAATTATATAGCTAGATGCTAGTGAGATATTGGTGAAAGAATCCTGTACAAACGATGCATATAACTAAAATTATGATCATTTCGTATTCTAGAAAACCCAAATTGTGTCTTGGTGTTTGAGGTACCTAGAGCCCGAATTTGGAGTAGTTTAAAGCATGAGAATTGTAGAGTAATTTCTTAGTGACACAGTGGTGAAAGAACTGAATTCATTGGATGAGTGAAACTCAATCTATGGCTATTTTGCTCAAACTACTCAATAAAAACCTTAGTTCTAGAACTTGTATATTCAGGCTTGATTTTAAGATGATTAGACTTCATTTTGAATGAGTTTTAAATATGAAATTTGTAGTTCCGTATCTTAGCTTGGAATGGATGAAAGAATCATGATGATTGAATGAGTATAACTTAAGTTATGATCAGTACACCAAAACTACTTTTAGTGAAACCCAAAATATGGAATAGAATGTTACATATTGATTTTGAGACATTTAGAGGCTCAATGAGACAACGATTAAAGCATGAAAGATGTAGATATGGATCTTAAATTAACTACGGGAAAAGCGGATTGTCATTTGGATTAGTGTATTGAAAGTTATGAATATTTTTCTTACATGCAATCATGGTGAACTTCTGAAATGAGTGAATTAGAAGTGATTGAATATGAATCGAGTATGCATTATTCATGACATATTCATACATGCATATTGGTCATTATGCAATTGAAAAAAATAATATGTGTATATGTAACGCAATTATAAGATAACACATTGAGCAGAATCCAGACATCTCCTAAATAGTCAGACACTGAATATCTAGAGATCTCTGTGAGTTGGATTAGAGTGCACAATCATTCTATATGTTGTGTTTAATTCAGTTACTTTTGCTTATACTTTTGAAATTGTGAAAATTGATTTGATTATATATATATATTGTGGAGGTATAAGGTGGTGTATCTATTACTATTCCGGACACTGAGTGTCCGAGAATGTTTGGTATTGGGAATACATTGGGAGTGCTGACTTGTATGTGAACTTTGAGACCTATATGTTTTATATGTACTCCCATTCTAATTTGATTGAAACTGTCTGATACTGTATAATTCTCAACCACGGGTTAGATGCTAGACTTAGGTCCGATGATTATGAAAATGCGAATTGTATGTGTATTCTGCTTGATTGATTGATTGTATGATCTGTAATGTGTTGCTTTGCATTCATGAAATGCATGATCACATTAATGGTGTTGTGATTAAGGTGACCAAGCTAGCCTCAGTTTGGTGTGGGGCTTATGCCCGTGGTTGGAACGAGACTCAAGCTCAGATATGTGTAGACCCACTTTTTACTACGGATCGAGGTCAATACCCGAAGAATGAGGCCAGTATCAGTTACTGATATGGGACACAAATGGCATAAAATCGCAACAAAAGAAAAAGAAAAATCGAGTTCCATGTGCATTTGTAATTATCTTCTCACATGATAGAATGACATTGTATAATCATACTTTGAAATGCTAAATATATGAAAAACGCGATTTTCATTATGATGATTCTGTGATTTGTTTTATATTATATGCTTATGTATGGATAGAGTGAGCACATCTATGATGGCTACTCACTGAGTTTTTCAAAAATTCACCCCACTCACCATTTTAGGTCGGAGGGAACTCGACTCCTAGACTAGTATAGTGTAGAGAAAGTAAGAACTACGTACTTACAGACTTATTATGGCTAAGAGGTTGGTCAACTGACGTCTCGAAGAGTCTAGATAGTATATTTTTGTTCTATTTGCTGCTTATGTACAATTTATGTTGATGTATAAATGGAATTTAGTTTAATGAAATATGAGGTTTAATGTCTATGTTCCTTTGATTATATTGCATGATACCTACTGTAATTGCTCTAATGTGTCACCCTTGTAGGATATTTACTCGGATATTTATCAAAATGTCGAATATGTCGAGTAGGTGCCCTATGAGAGTGGGATGCTACAAGCCTAACTCCTTAAAATCAATCATAAGCATCGGGGTTATCGGTAATATCTCTTCTATTATTATTTTTAAACAATTTACAGCTTAATTAACCTAAAATTTTACCCAAATTCCAATAATAAAATTCACTTCAATATAAGTTAACATAAACAAATTTAAAGTTAGTCTAAAATCATAAAAAATATAGAAGAACTTTAGGTAGAAAGGATTCAATTTTATGTATAAAGTTTCATTCCCTTTCAAAGATGAATTTAAGTTAATCTCCTCACTACGCCTTCTTTAATCCACTAAAAATAGGCAAAATGAGAATAGGAAGAGGAATTAGCCACATGTAAAAAAAGAAAAATAAAAAAATACATACCTCCCCTTCCTAGCTTTAAATAATAGAAGATGATGATGAATGAAAAGAAGAAGCTGTAAAACAATCCTTATTTATATTTTGGACATAGATCAAGCTAGGTTGGGTTGATTATTGGGCCAAACCTAGCCCAAAATACTCATGTGCCTTACATAGGACCTTTATATCACCTTCAGTGTAAGTGAGTCGATTATCATGCAGTTAGGGTTCCTCTGTAGCCACATATAAAATTAACTTTATAATTGCTAGAAGACTAATTGTCTTATGATTAATTCTCATTAATATTACAAGAGCATGGCAAGGGTACCAGGAGTACGATAAGTTATCCTTTTAAAAATAAGAGAATTTTAGAGTTTGGTTCAAAGTGGGAGTGTTATAAAGCTGTAATATAGGAATTCGAAATGATAATAGAGAGTGAGAATTATCTTGTGTGATATGTTGCGTTTATAGGTAAAAATGCGGACTTTAATGAAAAGTTGGTATATTGAATAGCAAAATGATGAGGAAGCATAAAATGGAGGGATTTTATGACAATATTTTGGTGGTTATAGAGAAAATAAGGATGAATTTCACTATCTTCCTAAGCTAGAATTTTTTGTTTCGATAGGATCTTGGTCATCTGATTAACCAGACTTTGAAAAGAAAATATAGATTAACCTAAGAACAATTGTAGGTGGGATTTAGTTATTAATTAATTAAGTAAATAATTTAATGGTATATATTAAATTTTGATAAGTTTTGTTTGGAAAATAGAGGGTTAATTCATATATAAAAGAAGTCTCATATTTGAATATAAAATTATAAATATTAAATTAATGTACTTTTTATATTCTAGATTAAATTAGTTATGATATTATATTAAAATTTTATTGATAATTATTTTAAAAGAGGAGTGATTTATATATATAATATTTCAAACTAAATCATTATTATTCTTAGTAGGGTTTAATGTATCTAACAATATGTGTGAAAGATGGTTGCAATATTTTCTTAATATTGCATTCTTTTCAAATAATTTTTTTATTTATGTATTATTTACTCTATCTTTTTTTATATAAAAGAAACAAAATTAGGGATTTACTGCATCATGAAACTAAGTAAAGATGGTGAATACCTTTTATCATTGTTTTATTAATAAAAGTATATTTTAGATATTAAAGTCTCCAATAAAATATATCTTAAACATGATGTTTGAAATAATGTAAAAAGAACAATAATATTTGAAAAATCTTTCAAATCAAACCTTAAACCAACTAACTTAAAAGTGAGTAGTGGATTCTACTGAATATTAAATAAATTAATCAAAATAATCATGCAACCAAGTAAAATATAACATGATTAAGAATTTCATAAGTTCAAAATTAGATTCAATAGATTTTATAATTGTTGAGATTAAATAATTTAAATTTTATATTATGTTTAATGCAAATTTAAATAATATGATTCAAGTTAAACCTTATATAAAACAAAAAATGCGATACATCCTATTATAATGGATACTCCTAATACGAGTAGTAATCCACCACCTAGATATCCTTCTCAACAATTTTTACTTGATCGATAACAAGTTATGTAGGAATATCCTTTAAAACTCAACATAAACATGGAATGACTCCAATGGATAAAATGAGAAATAAAGCTATAAATCCCTTTGGCATTTACTTAGATATAAATTATACAAAAAATGTTGAGGAAGCAATAGATAAATGGGAAACTATTTTAAGATTAGCAGTTAAAATTAATAAAATGGATTATGGAACAACATCTTCATTTTTAGAAAAAACATTAGTCAATAATGCTCTTAGATTTTGGAAACAAATAGATGAGCATTTGAGAAATTTGATATTACATGGTGATACTATCCTCGATATGATAACTAAAGCTGTTAAAGCTTTTAGAGTAAAATTTGTAGGTGAAGGAAATTAACTTAAAGAACCAAACACTGTAAGCAAATATGCTATGACATTAAATAGATTACAGTTATGTGATATGTGTGAAACATTGATATGTTTGTTTCTTTTAAGATTATTATTATCATATTTATAACCAAGTCCCTAACACCCAAGCTTATTTAACAACATTTTTTGTTAAAATATTAGAATCTTGGAAAAGTAAATTAAAAGCTATGTATAGCCTAGGAGGAGGAATAGATACTTTAGGAAAAAGAGTAGACTTTTTGAAAAATAAACTTAGTGAGTGGTGTAGTGATGCTATACTACTTAAACGTAGTAAAGGATTAAAGAAAAGAAATGCTTTATATTGTTATAATTTAAAGATGCCTATAGTGATAGGACGCGATAGTCCTTATTACTTCCTAAGATAAAAAAAGAAATATAAGAAAAAATACTATAAGAAAAGATATTTCAAGAAACGAAAATCTCTATATTATAAAAAGAAGACTTAAATAAACCTATGTTTAGAAGGAATAAGAGAAGAAATAGAAAGATAACTGAATGTTAGTGTTATTATTATAAGGAAAAAAGACATTTTGCTAATGAATGCCCAAAAAGATTTAATAAAAAGAAAATTGAGATAGATAATGATATAGATGACATGATAGCAAATGAAAAATTTATTCTTACTAATACATTTGAAGATTGTTCATTAGATGAGAGTATTTATGTAATAACATAAACAAAATATGAAGAAGATTCAATATCAGAAGATGAAAGAAATATCTAAAACCTCTGGAATTGTTGACTCGATAGTATAAACTTATGAGTAAGTAGGAGAATACAAATAAGATATTTTAATCGATAGAAAAAGGCTTAAAAGATTCAATCTTTTGTTTATTCTATTAATTCATATAGTGGATTTAATATGATTCTATTTGAAAAGATAGGAATTAAACCAAGAAAACATCGTATGTTTTATGGCATAAATTTACAAGAAAAAGCCCTAAAGATAAGTTTAACTTCAAATAGAGTGTATATACCTTTACTATCTAAACAAGATATTCATAAAAAATTAAAAGAGACACCTAAAAATATTAGAGATAAAATTGGTTGGGTTCATATAAGATCAATTCAATTAATAGTTTAATCTACTTTTAGAGAAGGAGTTAATAGTCCTATTGATTTGGTAATTATACATAATAGACTTAGAAATAGAGAAGAAGCGTGTTTAAGAATTTTAAGAGGAATTATGATATAAAAAATTAATGTTTAGTATTTATCCTAAGATAAGGTAAAATCTTGAAGATAAAGATTTTGATAAAAACACTTACATTAATTCAAGATTTCAAAAGAAGAGATCTAATAACTGAACACAATAGGCCATATTCCATAACTTATCTTCTTCCTTATACATTACAAATACCCATCATACTAAAAGCTATTAATTGTCAGATATTATTGATTTCCTAAATTATTCGTTGAGGTAGAAAGAATATATCCCCCTTTCTTAGCCCAATTACGAGAAATGAAAAATGATTTTTCTCTAGGTCTATAGCCCAAACCAAGAATAAATTCTCATAATAGACTTTTACCTTGATTATCTTATTTGAGACTAGTGTAACAGGAAATAGTAGCTATCGATATGATAGTCCAATAATTAGAGTTGATAGGAGCATGTTTCAAATTATTAGATTAAAGGTGAATATTTTGATAGTTCAAGATATAGCCCATGCAATATTTTGATAGATATTGGAGCTAGTAGAAGCTATATTAATAACAAGTGAACTCATTCTTTATTACAATTCTCATTAGATAAGCCATATCAATATGTGAATTTTATGGCAGAAGGCATCATATTACATCTATAGTGGAAGCAAAAATCAAAAGAGGAGACAATATCATCCCTGTAAGATTATTAATTGAAAATGAAGGTGAAAATTTGAAATAATGTTAGGGACTACTTTTGTAGATCAGGTACAACCTTATAAGATTACTTAATATATGATTACTTTAACTTGAAATGATACAATTATCCATATTTATTGATAATGACTAGTAGCACTAGCATTTATATTTTGATAATAATTATTTATAAGGATTATAAAGTAGATTACTTTGCAACTTATACTGATAACATAGCAGAATCTTGCCTATATAAGTCTACTTGCTTTTCTCCATAATATCATGAAACATTGAAATATATTATGAGCCTGGACATTTCTAATAATTGAATTCATCTTTCTAAAGGAATTAGTTAGCCACAAATATTGTTAGGATTATTTTTAATTAAGTATCCACCTTTCTATTTTTATAAAAAAAGTACTGATATTTTACTTTGTAATAACTTCTTACAATTATTATTTAAAATCCTTTTTGATACTCTTAAACATCATATTCACCTCTATATTCTGAATTCTTTTTTTTTTCCAAACATAGGGTAAAAGGTGTTGCATTTCATTATGAAAAGAATGGACTTTTTTTATTTACAGAAATAGATTGTTTGGATTAGTCGGCTACCTCGTTAGTTGATGTTTCAATTTCTTATACATACAGTTTCACACATATAACTTGGTCCAACTTGTTGGTAGAAATTTCAAATTTCTAGACATTATTACTAGTACTAATCAGTTAAAACAAAGGACAAATATTGGAAAACAAAAACCTTTTGTAATTGCAAAATTTACCTCAGAAGCTTCTAGGCTTTTGCACGCAATGTGTGACATGTTTTAATTAGATATAAAATAAATAATTTATCAATTTTTTTTAATTTTTTTTAATTTTATATTTACATGTACGTGTGTTATTAAGAAATTAATTGGTCTCACCTCTATTTTTTATTGTGTTTTTTTTGCAATATTATTATTATTTTTATTTTTATAAGAAAAGTTGGAATGTGTTTAGTTGATATTTGTAAAACAAATAAAAATAAAAATATATTTAGTTGAGATTTATGAATTAAAAATTAATTCAATGCTAACGATTATATATGAAATAAAATTTAAAATTTAAATTAAAACATTCTTATACACTTTAAAAATGTACATTACTTAGTAAATTATATCAATTATTTAATGTAAAAAAAGAATTTTTATAAAACCTATATTCAAAATGTGAAGAAACACAATTTTTTTATTTCTCTATTTTTGTTTATTTCTTTTTGCTTTTATAAACAAAGAAAAAAATAAAATAAAACCAAATAGAAAAATAAAAAAATAGGAAAAATGATAGCAAATAAAACGTAAGAAAAAATGGATGAAAGACAACTTTATATTATCAACACAAAGCATTACTATCGTATATAAATGATATTCTTTACTTATTAAATAGATTCACTTTAACAGGTTGCTATAATTACGCAGACTATTAGTCACTTAAATGGTCCTTTATATATATATATATATATATATAAATAGTTAAGGCAAAACACTTTAACTATGAAAAAAATCAATGAACTCCCTTTATTAAATAATATCAGTTTAAGATCGGTTTAAGAATTGTTCACGAAAAATTGTCCATATTTATTTATATCAGCATATGCATAGAAAGAATTAACAGTAAACAACTTTGTATTATTAGCACAATACATTATTCATTATATGTAAAAAAATTATTTAAAAATACATTTTATCTGATAAAATAGTTGAACTTTAAGATACATGTTTTGATAGATTAGAAATACATACACGGTTTCATATTATATTTAAAATTCATAATATTCATTGAAATATTTGCTTTCATGTAGTTGGCATCTAATAGGAATCTTCACATATTAATCGGTCTATGCATATCCCCTGATCGTAAAAGTCTAGCGCTGAATCTAATCAGGAAGAATAAAACAAGTCGGCAAATGGAAGACGTAACGAACAATAATAATAATAAAATACTGAGAGATTCTTGTTGATCTTGGGCAAGAAATTAACGCCTTGCAAACATTTCGAGTGTAAAAACAAGCCGGTTCTCATAGTAACCAACGAAGAGACTCCCCTTAACCAGAGTCTTATGATAAAGGAGTTTCAGATGTTGAGAGAAAGACGAGAAGAATTCTGTTATGGCGCAGAGGAAAGTGAGCTTGACCACCGAAGGTTCATACGTGAGTGTCTACTACCCCCAGTTCTCTCTCTCTTTCCCTTATCTGACTTTCAATCTATCTACCTGAATGCATGTCCGCTTGATGTATGTAGGTCTTACTGGAAAATGGTTTGGTAAGGCTCACAATACTAAAACCTCAAGGGTACATAACTGGCATCAAATACGGAGGAACGGAGAATGTGCTTGACCTCTCTTTGGGCAAATCTAGTCGGGGGTAATCAGCTTCATATTTTCCAGCATATCTAAATGAATGTCAGGGCATTAGTCGCTTTTCATTTCTTCTGTTGGTTTGATCTAAAAACTTTGTCAAGTACTCTTCTGCTAAATTTCGTTAATACCAACCATTCTCTTGCCTGCCAATTTTTTGCAGATATTGGGATATCAACTGGAGCTGGCCAGGCGGCCCTGACACGTATCAGCTGTATGCTGAATATCACACAATAGCACTTCTCACACTTTTCACACTTTGTGCTAGATTGACAATAATAAATTGAGACAGAAACATTCAAACCTCATTTTTCTTTCCTTGTCTTCAACAGACTAAGCGGTGCAGAATACAGCGTCATTCGTAACAACAATGATCATGTAGAAGTTTCTTTCAGGAGAATTTTTGATCCCTCCACTCAAAGCATCAAACTGCCACTTAGTGTAGACCTAAGGTCACATTAATAGACAGATACCTGTTTCAATCAATTATCCTTTAATAGGATTTAGCACGTCTCTTTGTTTTTCAGGTACATACTTAGGAGTGGCGTTTCAGGATTCTACTGCTATGCGATATACGAGCACCCTGCTGGTTCTCATCCTTTCGAATTTTCGCAGACGAGGATGGTCTTTAAATTGCGACGTGATAAGTAAGCTTCTCAATGAAATTTCTGTTTTTCTCTGCCTCTTAAACGTGAAAAAAGGCTTCTAATTTCTTGCTAGCAATAACTTATTTACTGTGGACATGATTAGGTTCCATTACATGGCAATCTCAAATGAGAAGCAAAGGATAATGCCAACGCCAGAAGACCTTCATCCTGATAGAAGCAAAAAGCTGATTGTTCCTGAGTCGGTTCTGTTGGTAAATCCCATTAATCAGGATCTCAAGGGAGAGGTGCTCAGGATGATGAATTTACTTGTTCGTAAAGTACTCAATCAACAAAAATGAATTTTCTGAGGACTTGGTTTTATCTTCCCATTCAGGTCGATGATAAGTATCAATATTCTATCACCAATAAAGATGGTGGAGTCCACGGATGGATTAGCTCTAACCCTGTTACTGGATTCTGGACAATATTTCCTAGTCAGGAGTTCCGCAATGGTGGTCCTACCAAGCAAAATCTCACAGTCCACACCGGTCCAACTACTCTAGCTGTAACTTTCTGTCTGAAACTACAAATCTAATATATCATCAGACGGAAATGAAATTTTCACATGAAATTTAATAACCCAGGTTTGAGGCCATTTCGAATCCCCATATTGGTTATATTTTAAAAATATTTGCACTTTAGTACTAATAATAAATAGCATCTACTATTGAAGTCGATTGAAAACATGAGTATCACTGAAAAAGTTGTCTGTCGATTGAAAGCATGAGTATCG
>JAOXYD010000002.1:10788975-10805953 GCA_028565735.1 Pinacopodium congolense
AAATTATAAGGAAAAAATTAAATAAAATAATGGGCTTGAACTTAATTTTAAAAATTAAGTTGCCTACGTATCCTCAACTGTCGAATCGAGAGAAATCAAAGCCCTCGTATGAACCTTGTTTCTCCACTTGTTTTCTCTTACCCGTTGTTCTTGAAGAAGAAATTTTTGAAGTAATAGAGTTGAGAATAATAATGAAAAATAATAGATGTAGTAGTAGTAATAATAATAATAATAATAGAAATTAATAAAATAATTGTAAATTATAAATGGAATATGTTACTTGAAACAGAGAAAGAAGAGTTGTAATTCTTATGGAAAAAATTGGATTAATAGGAAAAATACATTTATAATTATAAAAAAATTTAAAAAATTAAGATCGTGCTACCAAAACCTTGCATAAGGACCATGCCTTAAGCACGATCTGAGCAGACTGCACGGTAGACACCATGCATGAGTACAATTAAGATAGTACCGTGCTCACTCATGCACTGTCTCACCATGCATGAGAGAGCACGGTCCTCATGCACGGTCCAAAATCATGCTTATGCACGGTCTCACTGTGCATGAGAGAGCACGGTTTAAGAGATACCGTGCTCACTCATGCACGGTCTCACCAAGCATGAGAGAGCACGGTCCTCATGCACGGTCCAAAATCATGCTTATGCACAGTCTCACTGTGCATGAGAGAGCACGGTCTAAGAGATCGTGATAGACCGTGCTCTCTCATGCAAGGTGAGATCGTGCTCGGACCATTCAAACCATGCACAAGAAAGCACGGTCTTTGAGAGACAGAGACTGTCTTAAGCATGGTCTGCCATACTCTTGAGCAACGGTCTTAATTATATATATTATTATTATTTTATTTTTCTCTAATTATAATTATAATTTTTTATTAATTCAATTTTTTCACAATAATTACAACATCTTTTTCTCTCGTTCTCTCAAATAACATATTTCATATACAATGTTTTATTTTTTAAAATAATACATCTTTCTATCAGATGAAATTTCACACAAAGTTACATATATTTTTTAATATAAAGTTAAATTTTATTTAATTAATTGATCATCGATTTATAACTATGAATAAAATGTTGGTTTAAGCACCGGTTCACAGTTTTTAAATTAGTTTAACTGTAACTGAAACTGTTAATAACGGTTCCAGTTATGGTTTAGAACTATTGACTACGGTTACGGTTTTTGAACCGTAACCATCGGTTATTAAACCGACGATTAGCTGGTTAAAAACCTATTCGTGGTCAGGGCTAGTTGCTAGTGTGTACACTGTTTTTGTTAACACACCTTTCTTCCTCGTCGAGCCACTTGTGCTTCCATCTTTTTGGGTTTCTCTCTATTCTTAGTCGTGCCTTATCACCATCTTTATATGAGTCATGCCTTGTTTTCTTCTTAAAACCAACAGTAGCAATAGACGCTAGATCTAACACTGTGACACCATGACACTATTTTAACACCTAACGATGTCACATCTAGACCAGTGCAGTTGGTTTGGGTTAAAACAAACCCAATAAATTATACGTTGGTGCCAAACAAACACAGATTCAAGACACTCGACAGATCTAATTAACAAATTCATGGGATGATTCAAGAAGACACAAGAAATATGGATATTGTTTAAAAAACATGTATTCAAACACAGGTTTCAAATTTAGATGAAAGAGAGATGCACGCTCAATCAAGGATTGAAATTCAAGATTCAAAAAGAAACACAAAATCATATTATCAAGAAACACAACTGATTTTCGTATGCCCAAAAATTTGAACTTCCAAAAACCCTTTTAACATTTAACTTGTTCATGAAAAAATCAAACACATAATAACGTTTTTCATAAATCTAAAGGCAATAGAAAAGTGCGATAACCATAAACAATTTCTAGAATCTAAGCACAAAATATTAAGCAGATCCATAAACAAATGATAAATACAAAAACCCTAAATCTATATTGGCAATTCATGAAGATAGATTCGAGAGATTGATTAAGGATTAAACCCTTTAAACGCTGACTTTGTTTCCAGAACAAATTTGAGTTTCATAAGAAATTTTCTAGAAAATAAGAACACCAATACAGGAGACACGAACCATTTCCAGAAATTTGTTTAATGGATAAAACAATTTTATAACACATTCTATGCAACTCTTGCATATTCTTTATCAAATTAATAACAATAAAGCCCTAAAATCAAGTTAAATTAGTTAATGTCAACTCTGATGCCATAATTGGGAAACCCATATAAATCTAAATGACAACACAGTGGAAAATTTTAAGGTTTTCTACAGGATTTCTTTAACATAAATTTAACTTGAAACAAAAACAAGAAATTAAATGTTTCAGACAAATATGAACAAAGCTTTCTTATTGCAGTTGATTTTTTCTAGTATCCTTAAACCACAGTCGTTCACGCATTTGGTCTCTAATGGTATCCCCAGGTTATTGGAAGAGAACTCAAACGATTTTGTGAAGAAGGCAGAGTTGTGCTAGTAACCCTAGGGTTGCCCTCCTTATATAGTGAAAAAAATAATATTTTTTAATATTAAAAAATAACTAAATACAAATTATAATTAAAGTCTAACACTAATTATAATTATAATTAAATTAAATATCTCATATTTGACCATAAAGTTTCTTGAACTTTATAATTAAGTCCAACTTAATTAAAATTTTCTCTCCTCCAGTAAACTTATATGTATGACTCGTTAGGTTTTTAATACGTTGGTAATAATCTTAAATTATAATTATAATTAATACTTAGAATTAGTTAAATTGAAACTCCTTTTAATTCATCTTTAATTCTTTAATTAAATAATTAACGATCATATATCAAAATTAACGTCTAGAAACATGTCATGATCATTCAAATATTAAGAACATCAAAGTGGTTTGACTAGATTGTCTATACATGGTTATAAAATATAATTTAATCCTTTTATCATATAATGTTCCAATCGGAATTAGAACATGGAACTAGTGTTTACTCCATATAATCTAATCACATTTGTTCTTGCTAATTAGTAAATAATTTATCATTGATATTTGAAAACTCCTTTTCAAATTTTAATTCATTTTGGCTAGAGAAGTATCAAATCATCACTAATCAAGAATAATAGAACTTTCTCCCTAATTATTTTAGGATGACGAATCATGTATTAATCTATGAAATTATCTCCCTATAGTTTATATTATATCTAAGTACTACTGATTGACTCACTTTATAAAATAGATCATAAGTAGCATCAAAATATAATAATTCCTATATGAGATAACTTTACTAATTTTAAGTCTAAGAATTAATTATACAATCATCATGTTTGAGGAAATTCACAAACACACAAGTAATGTTCCATTTGGGATCCTCAAGATCGAATCAGTTCAGTGAATTTATTCTCTAATAAGCATTCACATGTTTGTTTAAGTGTCTGCACACTTTAATATATGAAATTGATTACTTTCTTTATAAGAAAGAAACATAACATGTACTTGTCTAGTTGCTTCATCAATACCTCATTCTGATAAAACTATGACTAGGACTATTTTAGAAATATTACACATAATGCAATCTGAATTTCATAATTATAATCTCATTATAATTTTTAATTACATAGTAATTATTATAGGAATTTTATCATTATGATTAATTATTAAATATAATTGATAAAAATGCCTTTTATTAAATAGAAAATCATAATTTCATACATGTGTTTACAACTAAATAGATTGGCTATAAAGGTATAAATTATTATATAGACTATCCTATGATTGGTGTACTTTTATAAACAAGATATAACGAACAAGTATGTGGATCATGGGACAGAGTTCATGAAAGTTTACGTAGTAAGAGGGATGGATAGCTTCTCAAATTTCTTAGGCAAACGATGGAGTCTTGGGATGTATGATCTTGTTCCTCTTAATCCTCTTTTTAGTGAAAGGATTTTGAGAACTAATTTCTTCTAATTTTTGCTACAAATAGTAGAAAAAAAACGTAATGTGTTAGTAATGCTCTTAATTAGACATATATTAATTATTAAAATTTAAAATTAAGGTTAAAATAATTAAATTTCATATAAATTAAAGATAATAAGGAAGATTCAATAAGAGATCAAATTAATTGAGTAGAAGTCTATTAAAAAAAATGGATCCTTCTTTGTGGGTTGGGTATATATTAAATGTATAATGGAGAGACCTAATATAATTACATGTTACGTTGGTTAGGTGACTTTAAAAATGACAGGTGATTTGAAATGATTTTACTTAAAACCAACGGACTTTTAAGGCAAATGCACATATCGCAAAAGTAATAAAGTGGAGTATTATTTCAGACTTCAAGTGTCGACCCCACGGGGAATTAGTTACTTAATTACCAAGTTGATTGGATTACACTTATTTAGGTAAATTTAGAGAGATTGATTAAAAATTGGAAAAAGGCTTAAAATTGACTACTTTGGCTTAAACACTTTAAAAACGATTTTTAATTATTTCTGAAAAATTCTTAAAATTACCAAATGTGTAATTTAAGATGATTTATCATACTTAAACTATCTTTAATCCTAATCTTAAGTGGCCAGCTTAAAATTGGTACTTTTATATCTTCAATAAGCAAAATACAGACATATAAACATGCATATAAACTCTGGTAAATCATCAAAACATCAATCTATAGCAACAGAATCGATTAGCCGCACATTTGAATCAAAACATACAAGATATGCATTTTAAACAACCTACTTAGATAGATCTATAAATATGAGCTGAAATAAATAAATAAGTTAGAAGTTATAAAACATCTTTAAAACCCTTCTGGCCAAGTCTTGAACCTCTTAACTTGATCTGGACATCACCACTGCTCTGAATCCGCAAGATCTAGCAAGAAAATTAAAGAATATGCAAAGATATGCTCATAAGAAATTATACTTTGATTTAATCTGAAAATAGGAGAATATAATGAACAATCAGAGATAGAAAACCCCTTATGATGATTTAGAAACTCAAATATATGTCTTAGCTACAATCTCCAACAAACAAAACTTCAAAATACAATCAAAAACTGAAAAGCTAAGTGTTTGAAGCTTAGGCTAGAGCTTCTCTCACTACTATGATCTGATTTCTACAGGTTCTCTGCGTGTTATCTATTATTCTTAGATGTATTCAGACTATTGGAGACCCCCTCATGTGCCAAGAGACAAGGGACTTAATTAGATCATGCCTGGTTTGAAATCTGTAAGATATGAAGTTGAAATTGTTGAATTAGAGTACAATGGCACCCTGCCTCCTTACAACAGTACCATCACAAGGTGCCATTATAGGTCAAATTCTGGACACTATATCGGTCCCATGTTCTTCAGAGGGTGCCATTAATGGGCAGAAAGAAGAGGTGCTCTTGATGTTTTTGATCCAATCTTCATCATTAAGCTCCATTCTGCAAATCAAGCATAATAAGATATTAATTAAGCAATTAAACACTTAATTAGGGGGTCATAATTCAACAAATTAACCAAGAAAATCATATCAATTTGACTCATATAATTACATCTAAATAGCATTAGATCATGAAATAAGTTTCTTAGACATCTGGTTTCCTCTAACCTACTAGGAGTTTCAAACAACAAGAAAAGTGCAAAAAGATTTAATGTATATGATCAAAAGTAATTTTTATAAATAATTTTTGAAAATTTCAACTACTTGTTTAAAGATTAACAAGCTTGTTTATATAGTTTAGTAACTTGTTCATAAGGAAATGGATAGTAAAATAGGTAAATTTTTGCATTATATCTATTTATTTTATTTCATTCAAATTTATAGATAATTATGGACAATTCACTAAGGATCATGTTGATTTCCAACACGTGGTATTAGAACAATTCTGTGATTGTTTGAATTTAAATGGGGATTTCTCAATTTCTTCATAAGGAAATTAAAGAAATTAAGTTAATTTACTCAAATATATTAAATATTTATTACTTTTATTAGGTTGTTGTGCATCATATTTGTAGAAAAAATATTTAAAATGCAGTTTTGATGATTTTTTGGCGAGACTCGTCAGAATATAGCAAAAAATAAGTTGAAAAATAAGTAGTTCAAGTGGCTAAGGAGAATTTGACTACACACGCAAGGATAGTTGATGCAAAGTTTAGGAGTATGTGACATGTATCTAGCACATGCACCTTAAGCACTATAAAACGATGCATGTTTCTATGCCTATGGTGTATGTGTGCGTCATTGAATGTCTGACGTGTGCATGCCATATGCTCATGAATATTTTTCACATGGATTGGTACACGTGTGGTTCATTTGCCTTTAATGATGATGCGAATTTCCCTCCCTGATTACATCAAATGTTGATGTCAATGTATTATAGGATAAGAAAACTCAAAATTTTTATATTTTATAAAATGGTCCATAAGATTATTTTGTTTCATTTTTAGGACCATGTACATATATAAAGTTATTTTTTAAAAATTTCTTTTAAATTACTATATTGGTAATAACTAAAGCTTAACTTTAAAAGAATTCAAATCGAATTATTAAAAATATATCTAAGTTAATTTTCTTGCAGTTGACTTGATCTAAGGGAGATATATAAAGTCTCAATATCTTATATGATTCTTTATTGTTATATATTTCTTGATTATTCTTTTTTTCAATTTATCATATTTTTGAATTTTCAATATAAGGTTATTGATAATTTATTTGCAACATATTATGTGACAATAACAGGATGTCTAGGGGGTTTATATTATAGGGAGAGAATTTTTCATGTTTATACTCATGTAGGAAGTGAGAGAATAACATATAAATGTATCCCTTATGCTTATAAAGTATTCTGATTGCCAATGAGATTGTAATTATTATAGTGACCTTTCAAATTAGCATTAAGATCCTTTTTGTTTACATTTTAAAAGATGTCTTTAGTTTTATATTTCATTATTCTCCTTACAAATGTTATATCTTATAAAACTTGGAGATGTAATTAACGATATGTTGTAAAGGACATCATTACTTGTGAGGTTTATACATCTATCGAATCACAAGAATTAATGGTATGTACTCAAATTGATTTTATGTGAAGATCTTATTTATATGTATTATGTATTCTATCCACAAGTATTTTATGATATATTGGATTAGATATTCAATATAGATACTGGTTATGGCTTTTAGTTTTGAAATGTGCTGATAATAAAATATATTATTTATCTTGCTTCAATTTTTCTGATAATAATAATAGTGTCATCATTCAAACCTTATCTACCTTCAACTTCAAGAAAAGGAAGCAAGATATAGATTTTATATTAGAGGTGGCAGATTTCAATATGGCCATGACTAAGGAAAGACCATTTCCTGTCATATCATCTATTATAGAGACTAAGAAAGTAGCATATACAACATCAGAAGGGTTGAATAGGTTGTGATATTTAATCATTAAGAGATTCATTCATAACTATATGTTTAGTATACATCCACTAGTAATTATTACTAAGGAATATTTTCAACAATGTATCTGAGAGATACTCAATTTTTTCTATTGCTAAAATTGGTACTCTAATGACAGAACCTTTTTTATGAGATATAAAATGGTAGGGCGAGTAAAAGAGTATATCATTAATATAATGCACCTATAAACTAGGCTTAAAGCCTTAAATAATGTGATTCTTAATGCTTTTATAGTGAATTAAGCCCTTAACACTCTTCCTTTTGAGTTTGATGTCATTGTCTCTGGTTATAGCACTCAAGATGAAAATTTAAGTATTAATTTTTTTTATTATCTTTTGTGTGTTTGAATAAGAGCAACTGAAAAACTCTTCTTAGATAGCCTCGATTGCCATTAAACTTAAAGTTAAAACCAATCAATTCCTAAGGTAAAACCCTCGTCGACGCCCTCCACTTAATGATATTAGTTAGACTAGTGGAGTAAAAATCTCCAGTGACGTCATAAAGAGTATAGAATGCTTTTTCTATAAAAATAAAGGACATAAGAAACAAGACTATATAAAGTACAAACATTGAAAACATATATAAATAATCAGCTAATGTTATTTATAAATCCTATGTTATTATAACCACTCCTGATTCTTAATGGTTAGATAATAGGGCTTCTATTCATATTTTTTTCACATGTAAGGGAGATAGTCAAATAAGAAAGACTTAAAAGTTAATTGTTGATAATGACAAAGAAGTGCCAGTAAAATTTGTAGGAATTATCTGTTCAAATCTAGATACTAATTTTAAATGTATTTGATTATAAAACATTCTCATGTACCATATTTTAAAAAGAATTTTGTTTATGATTATATTGGGGATAAAGAAGGTTATAGTTTTATAATTGATAACTCTATATTTTGGACAAAAAAAGTTATAACTTTGTGATTGATAGCTCTTTTGTAAAGTCATCATATAGTGCAAAATATATTGGTACTGCTTTGTTGTCATATAATTTATATAAATTGTGTTTGACTTTTAATAGGCTCTATACTTCTTTATATATTATTGAAAAGGCTATTAGTAAAAGATTTATTTTAAAGAATAAATCATATATGTGGTGGTATAAACGTTTGAGTCATATCTTTAAAGAAAGAGTTAAAAGATCGATAAAGGAGACAATTCTTCCAACTTTTGATTTTATAGATATGGATACACGTATTGATTTTTGCATATGTAAAATGACTAAAATAAAGAATAGACAAGCAATTCCTAGTTATGGCTTGTTAGAATTTATTCATACTGATATCTGTGGTCATTACTTACGTAATATTTGTAGACTAAGATATTTTGTGACATTTTGTGATGATATTTTCTAATATAGTTATTTATTCTTAATTAAAGAAAAGTCTAACGCTCTTGATAAGTTCAAGGTTTTGAAAATTAAAGTTGAGAATCAGTTGAGAAAATTAATCAAAATTGTTAGGTCAAATCATAAAGGGGAGTATTATGATAGACATAGAATTTTAGGACAAGAAAATGGTTCATTTATTAAATAATTCAAAATTTGTGGAATAGTAACATAATTTATTATGTTAGGTAGTCCTAAATAGAATGATGTGGATAAAAGGTAAAATTACACCTTATAAGAAATGATTAGGAGCATGTAATGTAGGTCTAACCCTCCTCATTACCTTTAGGGTGATGCTATAAAAAGAACTTTATACATTTTGAATTGAGTTCCAAGTAAATAATCTTAAAACACCATTTTAGTTTTGGAAAGGATGGAAACCATCTCTCACTCATCTCCTATCCTGCTGAGGTCAGATTTTATAATTCTTATAAAAATAAATTGCATTCTTACTCTACTAACTATTGTTTTATAGGATACCTAGAATACTTTAAATGCTACATGTTTTATTATAGGGAAGGAGGATATGGAATAGTGGAATCATAAATAACTAAATTCCTAGAACATAATATGTCGAATAAGGTATAAAAACTTGTTAATTTACCTTATAATTTTAAACCTGTTAACTATAAATGAGTTTAAAAGACCAAAAAAAGAAAAAAAGGCTTTAGGGTAAAGCTAAGCAGTTTAAAGTCAGGTTGGATGCCAGTGGATTCATTCAAATGGAGGGTATTAACTTTAATATCATATTCTCTCCTATATACTTTAAGGATATGTTTATAGTGAATATGATAATAGTAGTTTATTATAATCTAGAGCTATATTAGATGGATATTAAAACAACTTTTTCTTGATGAAAACTTTTATAAAGAATTTTATATAAAGCAATATAAGGAGTTTTAAGAAGAAGACATGATTCATCTTATTTTTAAATTAAGAAAATTAATATACAAATTAAAATAAGGTTCTCGTCAGTGGTACCTAAGTTTGATAAGGTGACTATTTCATTTGACTTTGTGAAAAATAAAGTTGAGAGATGTTTGTATTGTAAAATCAATGGGAGAAAAATCTTTTGTTAATACTTCTGTATATAGATGATGTCTTACTATATTAAATTATTAAAGCATATTTCATGATGTTAAGAGACTATTGTTCAAACATTTTGACATAAAGATTCTTAGTAAAACATCTTTTATTTTAAGTATTCAACAAGATAGATCTTGAAACTTGTTAGATCTTTCTGAAAAAACATATACTGAGCAATTGTTACAAAAGTTCACTATGGAGAATTGTAAATTTTGTACATCATTAATCTCTCGTTAAGAGATATTATCTTTAGCACAATATCTAATATAATTAGAATGAGAGGGAGATTATGAAGGATGTTTTTATTCTAGTGCAGTAGGTTCTTTGATGTACGTTTAGATGTGTACTAGATCTATTAAGTAGATGCTTGTCTAAATCATGTATAAACCATCATAATGCATTCAAAAAAGTTTTGAGATTCTTATGGGGTAATAAAGGTTATATGCTAAGATATAGAAAAGTCAAGAATTTAAATTTTATTAAATATACAAATTCAAAATTTGCAATTTGTATAAATAATAGGACGTTTACATCAAGTTATATTATATTATATTATATATATATATATATATAAGTGTTAAACAAACATTTATAACCTCTTTTATAATGCATGGTGAGTTTATTATATATTATGAGATTGCTTCACATGTAGTTTGATTGAGGAATCTAATTTTTGAACTATTTATAATTGACTCAGTAGCTAAATCCATAAGGTTATATTATTATAATATTTCTATGGTGTTTTTTAATAACAACAATAAGAATATCACATGATCTAAACATTTAGAAATCAAGTATTTAAACAGAAAGAAACTTGTACAGAAAAGTGACATTATAGTGGTGTCTATTATGACTGAGCATATGTTGGCTAATCCTTTTACTAGGGATAGGGAATTATTTATAATATGGATGTCTTGGAATCTTTTAACACTGTTAGCTAAGGATCATTCCATTTTTGTTCCATAGTTTGCATTTTTATGTATTATAATTGTATTGATTATACATATGATGAATATCATTCTAGTCTCAATCATACATATTATTATGAATTATCATAATATAGGTAAAAATTTTAATATTTTTGTTAATTTTAAGCATCTTACAGATAACTGTGTGTATATATATATATATATATATATATTACAGCCTCAATACTATATCTCCTGATATATACAATTATCTTGAGATATATATAGTTTATTAAGACTTAGCAAGATATCAAATTTTAATCTCATAATGAGAGATATAAGGTTTAGTCTCATGAAAAAGAGACTTATGGTTTTCTTACCATATAGGTTTCCTCTTTAGTATAAAGTTTAAAGAATTTGAAACTAGGAACATAAATATCATATATTTTTGAACATTATAGTATCATGTTATTTGCCACACTCCATTTTCTCATTCATATTAATAAATTTATTATATATGGGTGATGATGTTGGATCTATGTCATATATAATGCGTGTATTTAGTCCTTTCTAATAATGAAAACCTTATGAATCTGAATTAAGGACATTAAATATCTTTAGATCTAGTTTTCTTCTCTTAACTTTTCTTTGTTTTGAGTTTTATTGATGTGGTCATTAATATTTGCCCTAGAGGAAAAAAATTAGTAATCTTTCTTAATTAGACAAATATTAATGACAATTATTTAAATTTAAGGCTATGAAACTAAATTTGTTCGAGATCAAAGATAATAAAGAAAGCTCAATAATGGATATAATCAAGTGAACAAAAATCTAATGAAGAAAATAAATTATTATCAATGTGGGTGGAGTATTTATGGACATGTAATGAAGAGGCCTAATATGATTACCTATAAATAACACTATATCTATTGCACCTACTTAAGATAAGTTTCTTAGATATCTAGTTTCCTCCAACTTATTAATGGTTTTAAGCATCAAGAAAGTTGCAAAAAGATTTAGTGCATGCAATCAAGAGTAGCTTCCATAAAGATTGTTTGAAAGTTTTACCTACTTGTTTAAAGATTTACGAACTTGTTTATATAGTTCAATAGTTTGTTCATAAAAAGACAAATATCAAAACAAGTAAATTTACGCTTTATCTCCATTTTTTTAATTCATACAAATTTATAAATGATTGTAGTTCATTAAGAATCCTATTGAATTTCAATAAAATGAACTAAATCATTGTCAGGTACTTTCATCACAATAAATAATCTGTTTAAATTAAGGAAATTGACTAGGCTCCATTGTTACTCATTAGGATCACCACATAATATACAGAAATCCTATAGCTTATAATTTGAGTAAGCTTTTTTATGTTTAAAAACAAATTGAAGAGACCATACTAAAGGTGATCATCTTCTTGTGGCCATATCACTCAAGTTGTACAAAACAATTCCATCCTATCTACATTGGGAAAATTCCATCAATTTTTATTTAGATGGTACAATGGTAAAACAGTTGCAATGGAAAAATCTCAACGATCTCATCTAAGTAGTATTGCGACAGATGAAACAAGCAATCTAGATAAGTTGACATAATAGAGTTTCACAACTTAGAAGATGACTTCATGGCTTCGCCTTCTCTTCACGTCGTCATTGTTAGGCGGTCATTGAGATTGGGGAGTCCTTGAGAATTTATAAGAGCTTCAGCTCTTATTTAGAAAGAATGAATTCAAAATGTAATTTAATTAGATTTCTCAATAATAATGTTTAAAACAATTATAGCATGGAAATTTCATTTATATCAAATTCATAATATATCTTTTAACATAATAATTTTATAAAATTAAATAATGACAACAATATATCTTTAATTTTTTAAATATTTATACTAACATAAGTTTTAAAAGATTCGAGAAGTACACAGTAAAACTGAAGCTTAAAAAGTACATCAAAAGGATCAATACATTTTCATTATATATATTAAAGTATTATTTAGATATATTAACTAAACTAATAAAAGTATCTTGAAAATAAAATAAAAATTACATTAAATTATAATTCCAAAAAAAAATCTTGGTAATGTTAAGAGGATAATTTTAAAAGATAAAAATATGTTTGAAAATCTCAAATAATTTAATAGAATTTGAATTAATTATGATAAATTTTATAAAATGTAAATAATAAAATTTAAATGAGCAATTTTTTTTCCAAAAATAAAAACTATAAATTATAAATAAAATTTCCAAAAATTCTACAAAATTTATTTGTTTCGGACACAATGTTTTTCGCATTAATTCCCTAATTTAAAATCCTTAATTTTAATTTTTGCTATATCCGATGTCGGTCAAACACAATAAAAGAGGTCAAGGGTATCTTTCCGTTAAAGTCGCACGATGGAAAGGTGAGGGTGTGCTTCCATTAAAATTCTTTTCGTTGAAAGTCACAATTAAAGTCAGTTACAATGCATTTTAAGACCAAACTTAATTTTTTTTAAATTAACAAATATAAAAGTTTTATTCAAATGCAAAGTCCTCTTTAACACTAATTTAAATTTTAAAGTCCGTTTGATTAAATTTTTTATTATAATTTTTGATTGTAAATATTATATTTTTATATTAAATTTTATGTATTTTTATAAATATTTGTGTTGTTTATTTATATTAAAATATTTTTTAAAATTTTAATGATATTTTTTATTAATTTTTATATTTAAAAAATTCAAAAACTAAATTCAAAAATAATATCAGACTAAGAGATAACTTGCACCTTCATTCTCCACGAAAAACTATTAATTACACATTAATCCCTGTTTTTCTCATCCGCCAAAGATGATGTGCGAAAGATAATGAGCTTCAATGTTCAAGAAAAGGGCTTTGGACTTGTCACATAAAGTAATATAAAATAGAATCATAAATTTCTAGCCCATCAAACAATGGCTCAAAATGATCAGAAGATGTTTGTAACAAAGGTCCAAGACAATGCCCTTATTTCATAAATTCATAAAACTAATTACTCCCAAGCAATCTCTTAGTCTGACCGACCCAATACGCAACTACAAAACTAGGCACAGACAAAAAGATTAAGCTGAAAAGGGCGAAAAACAAAAATAAAACCATGGTACCCACTACACAAATATGATCGAAGTACACCCTGTTGATATGAACACTAGTGCTGGAAGAAGCAAACAATTAAATTATGCTGACAAATTTTTTCTTTGATCCCCTATATCAAATAACTTCGAATTCCTATTTTCCAAAAGCCGTTCACTTTTGTTACCGTAAAGCATTCACAAAAGCCATCAAGGAATCTACATCCCTCTTCTCAGAGGGGTACTTGATTGGGGTAGAAGAGTGTTTAGGGAAGAAAAGTATTGTGGGGAAGCTCCCCAGCTGCAATTCCTTCTTTGCAAACTCCTTCTGATCACCATCAGCCTGGAATTTGCCAACCTTCACTCCACTTCCGGCCAACTTATCAGCCAATTCAAGATAGGAACTTTCCATTGCCTGGCAGAATTGGCACCAAGGAGCATAGAGCACAACTACCCATGGCTCCTTCCGGCTCTCCAATCTCAACAGATTCTCTATTCCAGCCCTGCTCAAGCTGACCAAATTTTGGGACTCAAAAATGTCTGCAACTGTTGCACTTCCATTGGTACCGGGATTATTTCCGTTAAATTGGGCAACACCATCCTGTTTCAGATTTCCTTTATGGAGGCCACATTCCTTAGCCTTAGCATCTTCCCACCACCACCTTCCCTCTCTCTCATGCTGGCCTGGAAGGACTGGCCTCGTGCAAGGCTCGCAGCCAATTGAGACGTAGCCTTGTGCATGCAAGGTATTCACAGGCACATTCATGGCATGAAGGAAGTTCCATACATCTCGGCCCTCAACATTAGCCATTGGGTTCCATTTGATCAAGCTGCCAACCCCACCTTCCATCCCTTCAAAGACGGGGTCAACCTGGACAACAGGGATTTCTGACCTAGTACCTGGAGACTGATCTTTCCTTTGACCAGTGATCCACGCACGTAAACCTTTAAGAGCCCTCCTTAATGGCCTCACTTTCCTCACACGGCAGCATTCCTGGTGCCCGTCTTCATAGAACGAGAAAAGGCCCTTGCTCCTCACCAAAGCTTGAACTTCTACAGCATCAGGAAACATGTACTCGATGCGGATGTCATAGTGCTTCTCCACCGTGTCAAAGAACTGATATGTTTCAGGGTTCAACCTCCCAGTGTCCAGGCTGAACACTCTAAAAGGTCGACCAGTCAGCTTTGCATACTCGATCAGTGCAACATCTTCAGCACCACTGTACATACAAATAAATTATTGTGAATTCTCGATCATGTAGTAGGTTGATTTTTTCCTATTAGACATCTTAACCAGCCCAAAATAAAGGTCGCACTCTATTTCGATTCATGCAGTAACTAATCATTCTAACTAAATCCCCTAACTAAGTATTACAGGAAATTGGATCAATTCATTGACTGATTTAACACCTTAAACAATTTATAAGGGAAGATTTTCGAAGAGTTTACTTTTAACAGGATAAACAACTGCACCAAACACTTAACAAAGGAATGTATCAATAAATAAAATAATTTATAGACACTACAACTCTTTAACTCACAGGACTTAATAAATAGAAAAGATCCCACCAGAATATAAATGGAATATCCACAACATTGATACCACATGCAAGACATCTACTCAAAACATCAGACCGATTAAAATATCTGGAAAAGGTCAAATGAATCAAAACTCTCTTTCCCTAATAGTTTTAGACCAAACACATCTGCTAATGAGTCAATCTAACAGATATTTTTAAGAAAATCTCAACTAAACTAAACATAGGGTTTAGCTCATGGGTCCAAGTCGAAGAAAATACCTGAAAGCTATAGCAATATCGTTGCCAAATTTCTCGAGGGCCTTGTCAATGATTTCCAAAGGAGAAGCCTTCTCCAACTCTTTTCCCAGCTGCTCATAGTCCTCTGCCTCTGTTTTCTCCACAACCTCTGCAATTTCCAAACCCCAAAAAACAACACAAACCCCAAATTTCAATTCGAGAACGAAAACGAAACAAACTTTATTTAAAGTTATAAACAATAAACACATAAATAGAAGGGAAGAAAAATATAAACTAACCAGGAGCAGAAATGGTAGCGGCTAGAGGGACAACAGAATCGTTCCGTTTAGGCTCCGCATTCACTGGCTTAACGGCGCTCCGTCTCTGAGACAGACTCACGCCGCCCGTAGCCGGCCGATCGACCAACCGAAAGGAACCAATTTGCAAAGCTGATTAACATGAACAATAATAAGGCAACAAAACAACGAGAAAAAAAAGAACATTTAAAACAAATCAAAGAAAAAGTACCTTTAAGCTCGGAGGGAGAGGCGGAAAGCGAAAAATGGGAAGAAGCAATAGAAGTGGAAGAAGAGGAGGTGACGGTGAACGACATTATCGTAATACCCTTTTCTTCTTCTTCAACGGTACAAGAGGTTGATTGATTGAGCTGATAGATATTAAATGGTGGCTTCTGCTGGCTGTGTTTCTCTTCTCTTCTCTCTGGCAGGTGAATGAAGAAGCAGATTAAATAAAGGCCAAGCAAATCGCGCCTTATTAGGGTTCATTGAACCTGGACGCAATTTCACAATATAGAGAGTTGCTTACGTGGCTCGTTTTCATTGGAATCATCTTTATTTCTCTTCCTCATCGCTTACGTCACCTAGTCAGAAACATTTGTGGGTCCCCGATTTAGGGATTTTTTTTATTGATTAGTAGGATGGTGTGGGGCGTCCGTTTGTATTGACGAGGATTTAAGAGGACCAAAATGGGAGATGCTGAATGAGGACGAGATGCTGAACGAGGACCAAATCATCCAGCTTTTTCAAGCCTCTAAAATTTCACATGATGTACGAAATTTCTTCTTTCTTAGGAAATTCTAGATAAATTAACTTTTAAGAAATAGCCCTTTCGACTATGGTAGGAATTTATTGATTATGTAAGGGGTTGTTTGGTAAGGTTTGGATTTTTTATTTTAGTTTTTTATACATAAATTAAAAAAGGCCAGCACACTAATACAACACAAAAATCGAGGATAAAACACAAAAATTAATATAAATATATCAAAATTACAAC
>JAOXYD010000002.1:10812502-10823048 GCA_028565735.1 Pinacopodium congolense
AACTCAAACCATTAGTGATTAAGCATGTTTTGTTATTATCAAAACCAAGATTGGAACCTCCCTTGGTTCAACACTTTCATTTGATAAATGGTATCATAAGTTGAGCTTGTTTATAAATACTGATGAAAAAAATTATAATGTATGTAATAGTTTGATATTCAAGTTGCCAAAGTTTGAAAGATTTAATGCACTTAATCTCTTTAAAAATGAACTGATGTAATGTAATGTTGGTATTTAATTTTCTTGAGAAAAAGTAAAGGTTTAAGTGTGGGAAGTTGATATGTGTGTTTCAAACTATGTTTCTATGTTGTTTTTAGGTGTTTTAAGTATTGTTTATGTGCTTTAAATTGAGTTAGTAGGAAATTTTTCATCCTTTTCATTATCTTTCAGGTGTTTTAGTGTTTCTTTACATTTTTTTAGTGTTTGAGGGCAAAATATAAACTTATTTGAATAATAGGTTGATGCACTTTGATGTTTGGATGTGCAAGTAATAAATGAGACCCAAACCAGCACCAGTTTTTATACAGTAATTTCAGTAATGCACTAGGTGCCCTTAAAGAGCTCGAATTGCTATGTAATTTTATAGGTTAATAGACCAACATGTCCGGAGCCTACATATAAAATTTATTAACATTTTAAGGTATGTAGATGGAGATATAGCAAAACTACTAAGCAAAGGTCGAAGTTGGAAAATTTGATGTGGCGGGATAACATCGCAAAATTTGTGCATGACATGTTTTATGATTTTTTGGACATAAGAAGACGTGAGAAAACTTAGTAGCCAGAATTTTGACCCTAGGACACATCTAAGACAAAAATGGAGGGTTTTGGAAGAGGAAAAACGTGTGGAACTTTAAAAAGAAGGAAGAAAATCAAGATTCAATAAGGGTTGTCCAGATTTTCCTAAAAAGGAGGATTCATCATCTTTACTAATTCATCTTTCTTTTACTTTCCTTTTGATGTTTAATCTGAATACTATTTGTGTAAGCATGATTATGGATTTCTAAATCTATTTTAGGGATTATTCTTGAATTGTTTATCCAACTTTTGATATATTGATTTAATGCATAATTTTTTGTGTTAATTGTTAAGCTTATAATCACTTCGAATCAATAGATTGTTTTAATTTATTTGAGTTAGGATACGCAACAAGAGTTGGTAGCTTAATAGACCTACTGCAACTAATTGATTAATAAGGGATTGAAGAGAGATCTTAATTATTTATTAATTGTCCTTCGAATTACTTCAAATCCAATTATATTATTTAAGGGTAGTGTTGTGAAACGATAGGTTAAAATTCAACTTTTAGGTAGTTCAATTGGGATTAACTAGTTAGATATCGAGAGAGGGTAATCGACTATCAGATATCTAGGATCAAATACAATTCAATAAATAGGGAAAAAGGAAGATAAATAAGGATAGAATAACTCCTAAGTCTCTATTATTGAATATCTTTTGCGTTTTGCTCTATTATGTGATTACATTCATTTAAGTTTTGTTAGTTTAGTTTAATTTCTTAGTTTCTATACTTTTCGTTTACCTTAAATAAAGTGCAATTTAAATTTTTAGGTGACTAGAATCAATTTTCGTGAGATCGATATCAGTTATACTATAAGTTGCGACTTGTAGTATAACTATAAGTTGAACCGAAGGTTGGTTCTACCTTTATTTTGATGATGACAAATTATTTCTACTAATGTGTTTATGGAAGTTGGTTGTGTTTGTTAACATAGGTTTAATGAAAACAAGAGTTTAGTGAAGACATAGAGTGCATAAATGAGAAGCCCTTACTTAGAGTTTATGAAGTATATGAAATTGATTGAAGACTGAGTTCATGAAAGAAGAGCTTTGGAATTGAGCTTAAAGATTGAAGATAGAAGATCAAGCATAAGAATAGAATTTGATAGGTTTTGAATGAATATGTACGTCTTATTTTTAGTCTTACTATAATGTTGCAAGGGCTCACTCATGCATATTACATTTATGTTTAGTATTTGCATATAGGTTGCATAATCAAGAGGCATTATATGTGTTTGATGTGTGTGGAAAACATCTTGATTGATGATTGAATGCATGTGTGATATTTCACGAGTACATGTGATGATTGAATTGGTTCTTGATTGAAAAAAATGAGTAAATTTTTAAATAGATGAATTAACAACTTGATTAAGTTGGAATGACTTATGGATAAATTCTTAAATTGTTTAAATTAGTTTGATGATGTATGAATTGATTGCATATGTGGTTGCAAGTAATGAAGTGAATGAAATTTGCTAAATTAATTTACTAAGGTAATTTGGTAAGATGAATGAATTTGGGTTGTTTTAAAATATGTTGAATTAAGTTATGAATTGATTTTGGTTAAGTTTGGATGGATTTAGACGAGAGTGTCGACCTGATGAGGGTCGGTCGACTAAACTACATAGGTTGGTCTACCAAATGACAATTGGTCGAACAATAGCATGATTTGGCCGACTGATTGAGGATAATCAGGAGATCGATTGACCAATAGTAAAGGGTCAATCGACCGAATGAAGCAAATTTGTAGGTGAACGTTAGGCAACAACTACTTTACAACGATAAAATAAATTAATGAATATGAATGTTAGAGAAATAACTATTTGGCCTTGGAATAAGTATAAATAGGTGTGTTTTATATTGTTTATGTTGAGAAGAAATATTGAAAGTGTTTATACATTGAGATTAAGTGTTCTTGAGTGTGTTTAAGAGTTTTTAATGAAATTATGTGATTTTAGTGGTGCATTCATTCTTATATTTTGTTAGTCTCTAAATACTTTGATCAGTCAATTGAGTGACATTTTGTAAGAGTGTTTGGGTAGGGTTGATTAAAAGTGAAATTCGTGTAAAAGTTATTCTTAAACCTTGAAAAACAAGAGGGTTGTAAGTTTCTCCTTTAGCTTTAGAAAAGGGAGTGTTGTGAGGTTCTCCTTTAACCTTAGAAAAGGAAATATTATGAAGTTATTCTGAAGCCTTAGAAAAGGGAGAGTGAAAGGTTATCCCAGAGCCTTGAAAAAGGATTGTATTGTATACTTTTTACTCTTGATTGATTGCAATAAGAGCAAAAATCTCAACAGTGGTGTTGGAGACTGGATGTAGGGCAAGTGGACTGCTCCGAACTAGAATAAATTGATTGTGTTGTTTCTTCTCTTTCTCTTTTATTTTTATGCATGTATATTGTTATTTAGTGTTTAATTCAATTGATTAAGAATTGTTTATATTCCATGTTTAATTAAATTTATGAAATACCAAGTTTAATAATATAGAATAAATTTTTAAGAACCTAATTCACCCCTTCCTCCTCTTAGGTATCATATAAGGCCAACAGTATACTTACAGTATAGCTAAAACTAGCAAACACTAGTGGATTTGATCAAATCCCTCAAAGTGGGTTAAAGATTGAAATTTCAATAGATTATACCAGTTTCTGTTGGATTTCTCCTTCTTCTTATCTTATTGTGTATTGACTCTTATTTTTCACCAATGCATTTGTGTTTTTATGTTATATTTGTGTTTCCATTGTAGATTATATGTGCTTAAATTACTTAGTTTTAAAATTTTCCTTTAATTCAAGTGCTTAATTTAATCTTATTTGGATTAGCCTTCTTAGTTGGATTAAGGATTCATGATCATTGAATTTTAATTATTATAATATTAATTAGATAACACAATTGAAGTTAAGTGAGAACTAAGCCCCAAAGTCTTTTAATGAGGTTTTTAGATCTAAGCGAACTTAAGTTTAAGCTTCTTAAGAATAATGTCTTTTGTTTCAATTTGTTTATAGGTCAAATAAATAAATTAAGTTTAAAAGAGAAAAAGTATTTTCATGATCATCAGTTATACCTTATTTTTGCAATGAATGCCTTAAATCTACCCCAACGATTTGTTTCTCTAGTTAATTGCCCATTGAATTTCAACACCTTAGCTATGTTATCCTTCGTTAGATTCTTAATTTATTAGTTGATGTTTAAATTGAACATTTTTTTTATTTGTTATTTTTTATTTCTTTTACTAAAAAATTTGGATCCATTTAGTTAATTTACATTAAATGACTTAGTGTTACGTTTAAATTTTAATAAAGAAAAGACTTGATATTTCACTATTTTATACTACTTGTTAATAAGATACACTTAAGATGTTTAGTTGGGTTGTGAATTGTAGTTTTGTGTTGTGGTTGTTGTATTTTTATATTAGTAATTGTATTTTCTTTATCGATTTCTGTACTGTATTAATATATTTTCTTTATCGATTTTTATATTTAAAAAAATATAAAACCAAAACTAAAATAAACAAGCCCTTACGTTTAATTAACTTATGATTATATTGGTTAAAATTAGAATATAGGTAGACCGCAACACCACCGTTCCATACCAAGGAACATATCAAATGAACTCATCATTGATGATATTGGACCTAACAACAACGAATCCAATTGGTCATAAGAAAACCAATTTGGTAGTGCTTCGATTAGATGTGTGATACCTAGACACTCTTCTCCTTTCTCTGGTGCTTAGCCTGCATAGCAACGCAAAGAAACTTTCAATAAATAAATAAGCCAACAATAACAACATTGTTTTCTTAAATCTAACTTATCTGGTGTAATGGAACAATAATCAGAATTTACAAATTAATTACCTTTAAGCGCACCACTGCACATCATCTACTAAACATTAGTACTATGTTGGAAACATATTTACATGTAAAGATATGACACATTTATAGTTTTTCGCCGTTAACAAACCAAGAACCATAGCACATGCAATCGAATATCATTACATAAAGATAATCTCCGCTTCCTGCAACCCAACATGCTTACCGGTAGAGTTTCTTTTGCCTTTGAGACGAATGGAATTAATAGAATGTTCTACCCATGAACACATTTACCCGTTTACCTGCAGTCGCCTCCAATCCTCCATAACAAATTCTCCTTTAGTTATGACCAATGCTAGATATATCATTCGTATGTCGACTATTTAAGCCTATAAATGTCCGTAACTACATCCCAACTTTCGCCTAGCTTAGATACAAGAACAACCCAATATTAAGCAAATCCATATAATTTACTTAAAATAACCGAACCAAATACTCCAAACACGACATTGATTTTTATATCAACGAATGGGTGATGAATGCTTATTATCAAAAAAATATATAAAAAAAGGTTGATGAATATTTAATGTTATCGATGTTAATTCAACACTAAACACAAGTTGAATAAAAAATCACAAGCCCCCAAACTCACGAAACAAAACTATGTTGAAACAAAATCTGACCCTAAATTCAAGGGGTGTCGCTTGTTTGCGACTTTTCATAATTAGTTACAATAGGATTAGTGATAACAAAAGACTGAGCACGAATCTTATAAGGTCCAAATTTAAACCTCAAATCCTTTATTTAAGTCCGGGCCCTAATTCAATTATTATTATAAGCTACATCTCGATTTTTTGTAAGATTGAATTTCAAATAAAAAATTGAATTTAGACGAAATCAGATCAGTTTCAAATAAGTTCAAAATGATTAGTTTCAGGCCGAGCTTTATCCATATCGGGCCATATCAAATCAAATATTGAATTGGACTTTAACTTCAAATCATTAGTTTAAGGTGTTTGCTTAAATTCTAAAAATACTTGATATTTCACTATTTTATATTATTTGTTAATAAAATACATTTAAAATGTTTAATTGAGTTGTGGATGATAATTTTGTTTTGTAATTGTTGTATTTTTGTATTAATAATTATATTTTTTTTATCAATTTCTGTGCTGTATTAATATATTTTTTATTAATTTTTCTGTTTAAAAAAACAAAAAACTTTAAAAAAACGAAAACCGCTATAAACATGGCCAAAAAAGTTGGGTAGCCCCAAGAAAGAAATGATTAGTGTAACTTAATATTAAAAATTTTTTTAAAGAAAATAAGATGCAACAAATTCTGCTCAATGAAAAGTCAAAGAGGGGGAAAATGGCGGCCTTAGAAGTAAAGAAAAGCATTTTGCACTTTTTCTACCTTCTTATTAACACACTCTCTTGCAGAATTTAAAACATAGGAGCTCAGTCCGCCTGATCGAAGGGCCTCTTTGGAGCTTCAAGCCACTAGGATCCAATTACTCCTAGTCTGCCTGACCACCCAGGCTCCTGGTTCCATCATTTTTGTTTGTGCTACTGACGCTCATTACATAATCATATTCCCAAGCCATCTCCAGTCCTTGTTTGTCCACATTGCTTTCCCTTATTACATCCCTTTCGACCATAACACTTAAACCTTTATTGAACCCCACCCCACAGCCGCCCAGAGTTCAAAGGTTCAATCCATGCTACTGGTAGAACCTACCGAACAGATGTTAGAAGGCACGTCTCATATAAAATATTAATCCTTGGTTGATGTATCTACAAAATCACAATGTGTGCTTGCACGTCTCATATAAAATATTAATCTTTGGTTGATGTATCGACAAAATCACACTTTGTGCTTGCTATCTATCTTTAGGCCTGTACGCAATAGGTCTAAAGAGGGGGAAAAAAAAACAAAGCTCCAAAAATGGTTGGTAAGGAAGGATGCATATGAATATTCCAATTTACTTAAGGTCATACATTTAGGGATCACTATCACTACAATCAGCAAACATGCCACACCCTAAGTTCTGTTAAGTTCTGTTCTGTGCGCGTTGATGATTCCTAGCTTTATTAAAAGCGCGTGATACTATGAAACATGAAGCGACTAGTAGTAGATAAAATTCGTCTAGGCTGCTACTAACGCACTAAAATATGATAATTTCAACCTCAGCCACAAATTCATAATCCCCAGAATTATAATCAAATTATTCCATATATAAGGGGAAGCTGATACGCCCAATAAACTCGCAATTCATGGCATTCACTGGAGTTCTTTAAGAAAATCTTCATGGTCAACCAGGACCTAAATGCAGAGTAAAAGTAATTAAAAAGTATCAGAACCAATGACACTGATTAGAATGTGCATATGGTAAGCAATAATTTATAACAGAAAGGAAACAACAGAACTGGGTTGTTCATATTAAATCAAACAACTGTCTCATGCAACTCTGATACTTAATCCGCTTCCAAAAAAACACTCTGATATCATGAGCAATCATGCCTGAAACCTATAGTCCTTAAGTCTTTTGCTCCCCATTTAAAGCTCTTCTTTCACATTCAATCACACATCACTCAGAATCCAAATTCCATTAATCTAATTTCTTCTAAACTTTGTAAAAATCTCTCATATTCTGCTAATCATTTCATGCATTCCAATTTCCATTATTTACTGTCCTCTTGGTTTTCAATTCCCAATAACTTGGTTCAACAGGTATGTTTCAGATTAGACAAAGACTGCAACGTTTTTTATTCTATACTGCACCTAATAAAGTTAAGTCCGATTAACAAGAAACCAGAAGCAACTAGTTGTCTAACAGTTCAAATATCTCAACCTTGCACACTGGATATTGATTCATAATCAATCATACGTATCTTATTATATGTTGAAGAATAATTACTTCAATCCCGGCAACTATGACAATGGTATCAAGCAGACATTTAAAATCACAGACATCTTTTTTTTTTTTTTTTTTTGCCAGGGTAAGTTGAAATCGGGAAGCAAATCAAGAATTTTCAAACTTACAGTTTTCCAACCATCTGGATCTAGGAAAGAGGTGATTTTGGTGTTAATTCCAGGAATTGGTCCAGGCTGTCTGGTTATTTTTCCACCTAGCTCTTGTGTAACAACATTGACAACCTCAGCACTTTTATAGACATCGTCAGTACTGATTGCCAACTGTAGTGAGTGACCATAAAGAAAGGGAGCAAATAAAAGTATTCAGGTTGAGATAAAATTTATAGCAATCAAAACAGTGCAGGAAAAGCTTTCAAAAACCTGCGCATATGCATTCCCCTTGGTGTATTCACTGACACCATAATTATATGTCAATTCCAGAACAGTTGTCTCATACTCATCGGCGTAACCCATCATGGCCAGAGTGTACTGCAAATTGCAAACCAAAATAAAAGAAACCTCAATGTCCTTAAATTTTCTAAATATTTAAAATCAAAACTTCAGGTCAATGCATTTTATTATCAAAGACAGGGCAGTTCACCTTCTGTTCAGGTCTGTCGATCTTCCTTAACAGCCTCATACCCAATGCCTGCACAGGGAAACCAAGGAGAGCATATTAACTCTATGATTGGAGGATTACAAACGCATTTACATGTCTACAAATTTTCGATTTTATTACTTCAATACTGGACACAATGGAGAGGTAAACTTTCCAATAACGAGATTATGCAGACGATTTATAGCCAGCAACTTCCATCACCCAACAAACAGATGCAATTACCTTTAAAACTTCAGATCAAGGAGTGAACAATAAGGCTGAATCATGTCATTCCATATGAAAGTTAATAATCTGGTTGGGAATGTCAAGCCCCTATTGGAACACGTCACTGATGATGCCAGGCTTAATTGCAAAATTACAACAGTTGGATTTCTTATCAGATCTAAAAAATCGTCATTCAACCCCTTTTCAAATTCATGTTCCAAATGTTTCAGTCAAAACTTAAAATTGTGCACTGGATTATCAAATTTATTAGGTAACCAGTTTTCAGCGTAGATGGGTGATACAAACAGAGAATGTAAAGAATGCATAACTTTTTTAACTGAATATTTTCAAGCAATCACAAAAATAATGTATCAAATATAAGGTAAAAAGTGTCCTACTTATTAGAACAAAAATAACAACTTACGATGAACTTCATCTTCCCTCATGGCAAGTTGCAGTCATACAATCCATAAGCTTAAAAAGAACTGAACACTTAACTTATTTATCCTGAAAAGCATATTCAGTGAAGAATAACACCTTCTCATAGAACTTGATAGAGCGATCCAAATCACCAACACGCAGCATAACTTGGCAAAGAGGCTCAGGAGTCGGACCTCTTTGAATGATTTCAAAAGCATAACTATCAGGGTCCTTCACAAAGGCAATAACACTACTTCCACCTTTTACAGGACCAGGCTCCCTAGAGACATTGCCACCTTTGGCACGGACGGTTTCGACCAACTTGTAAACCTATAAAGCCATTAAGATTAAAAAACATTCTCACTTTCCACCGTCAAGCAAAATACCTCAATTAGAAATAAAACAGTGACTCAACTTACATCCTCAGTAGCAATGGCAAAATGCCCAAAACCACTGCCGATATCATATGAACTCACTCCATAATCTGCAGAACAAAAAATCATGAACCCTCATACCGTTACGAATCATGAGTTTTAGTGCCACCTCGTTAAGTTCAACGAAAGATTGAAATTTTACTGAAAAGTTAGCCAAATTAAACAGAAAATGAAAAGGGAAGACAAAAAGGAGGTGAAGATTATACTGTAAGTTAACTCCACAACAAAGTGGGAATCCTCAGGGCCAAACCCAAGAAATGCATTGGAATATTTCTCCTCAGGAACATCCCTTTTCCTCAACAGTTTCATTCCAAAGCCCTCCGTGTAAAATCTAACCAAAAAGCAATAGATACCATAACGGAAACACCAAAGGTCACGTTCTTCTAATCAAACAAAACTCAAAAGTTAAGTTTTTGAGAAACATAGTAGAGACCCACTTGATTGTGCGATCAAGATCCCCAACTCGATACACAGCATGGAGAAACCGGCGTTTGTCCTTCTTTGCCCAGTCCAACAACTCTGCATTTGCAGTTCCCTCCGCCATGTCTACAGTTCCTTATATATCTGCCAATATATAAGAAAATAAAACGAATTATATGAACACGTATACACGCATATCATACAGTGATACAGCTCCGATTGAAAACTTGATAGACTTCACCTTTTCAATGGGATCAAAGAGAGAAGAGTGTAGAAGCACCGAGAGGAAACGGTCCACTACTATCAAAGTTCTTCGAGAATTGAGTTGCTATAGAGTAACTGCTTGTTATTAGTTACTAGAGGAGGCCCGTGAGGTGTTGGGCTCATATCCAGAAAATAATCGTTTGTGTACGCGTCTGTTACACATAAATAGAACTGCTATCGTTGCTTTAGCTGCATCTTTTTGGGGTGATTGTGACTATAAATATATTGAAATCGAATGGAGTGGCATTTAGGCAGTTGTCACATAGTCCGATAATTTGCAATTAATTGGAATGAGGAAATTTGGGTGTTTTATATACTGAACACTTGACCACGATTAATAAATCGATAGTTACGGTTAATAAACTATCGATTACGGTTTATGAAAATTTATAAATTTTAACTTATTTATTAATTTATGATTTAAGTTACGGTTTAAAAATCGTCAGTTATGGTTTAATTGGTGGTTTAACTATTGATTTAATCATAATAATTATTTTATTAATTTTAAAATTTTAAATTTTTTAATATAATAAATTAATTGGATATAAAAATATAATTTATATAAATTAAAATATATGATAATTATATATAAATTATAAAGAAAAAATTAAATAAAATAATAAGTTTGAGTATGATCAAGACTATTAACACGATCTGTGAA
>JAOXYD010000002.1:10829089-10844304 GCA_028565735.1 Pinacopodium congolense
TAAAGCATAACCAAACTTTAGACAAGATTAAATGGAGAAAAAGCAAAGTCTTAACCATAGCTTTGTTTTGATTTTGTTAAGGACTTTAATCAGACTTTAAATTTGTTTTAAAACTCAAACAAATCATCAATCATCTAATCCATAGCTAATTTACACATTTTGTAATTTTCATAATTTTTCAGAATCAATAAAAAATCGTTTTTAAAGTTTTTAAGCCAAAGTAGTCAATTTTAAGCCTTTTCCAATTTTTAATCAATTCCTCTAAAATTTTCCTAAATAATTGCAATCCGATCAACCTAGTAATTAAGTAACCTTGTTCCCCTGGGATCGACACTCGAAGTCTGAAAAATTACTCCACTTTATTACTTTTGCAATAGGTGCACTTGCCTTAAAAGTCCGTTGGTTTTCAACTAAATCATTTCAACATCACCCGTCATTTTAAAGTCACCTAACCAACGCAATAGAAGGCTAAGAAATACATACTTTAAATGCATGGGAATAGGCTTAAGTTCTATTTTAGGTGGCTCTTCTACGAATGGCTTCGGTAAAGGCTTAATTGGGTTTTTTAACAATTCAAACTTCTTAAAAGGATGCCAGCCAGAAGACACCTTTCCTGCATCTAATGCATTTAAAACTTCTTTAACCTCTTCTTTATTCAAATATAAATACTGAGAATGATTTAATATCTTTAAAAAGGATCATCATACAATTCAACCAAAAGGTCACTCTTAACATATTGAACTCCTAAAAAATTATAACAATCATGGTCCACTGGGTGCTACATTGCTTGGAACTCATTATATTCAATCTCTTCTTCTTGGATTCTTAGAATCAACTTACCACCATGTATGTAGCCATAAATGGTTGTCTAAGAATAATAGGCACTTTGCAATCTTCTTCCATGTTTAAAACTAGAAAATTCATCGCATAAATAAACTTTCCTACTTTAACCAAAAAATCTTCGATAATTCCTTGTGGATATATGATAGATTTATTCGCCAATTGTAAGGAGATTGTTGTAGGTTTCGGCTCTTCTAACGTTAACTTCTTAAAGATAGATAAGGACATTATATTTATACTTTCTCCTAAAGTCGTCAATTATATAAGGAATGGTAAAATTACTAGGATCCTTAAGCTTAGGGGCAACTTCCTTAGAAGGATTATAGAACATTCTTCATTTAATTTAACAGTCCCAAATTCATCCAATTTTATCTGCTTTGACAAGATATCCTTTAAAAACTTTTCATAATTGGGCATTTGGGAGATAGTTTCTGCAAAAGAGATATTTATGTGTAATTTCTTGAACATATCAAAAAATTTCCCAAATTGTTTATCAAGATTATCATTCTTTAGTGTTTGAGGGTTAGGGATTCTAGGCTTGTAGGGTTGTACAATTGGATCTGTGAAAAGCCTATGGGGCCGCTCTTGTTCCTCATTTACTACTTCCTTCCTTTTTTTCTTTTTCATTTTCTTTTCTACTTCCATCTCTTCTTTTTCCCTTGACTTGTTTCCTAACTCTTTACTTCCTACTTCCTTGCCACTCCTAAGAGTAATAGCCTTTGCATATTCTCTTAGATTGGGTTTAGTATTGCTAGGCAATTGACCTGGGGTACATTCTCGAATAATACTAGCTAACTGAATCACTTGGTTAACTAAATCACTTATTTGTCCTTGCATTTCTTATCTAGATTCTTGAACATATCTAAACAGAGTCTCATCCATACTAGACTTCTCTTGCATAGGTTAATTTGGTCTAAAACTAGGAGGAGGGATCCCTTGAAAATTGGCTAAAGGATTTTGATAGTTTTCATTGTCATGCAATGAGAAATTAGGATGATTTCTCCATCTAAGATTTTAAGTATTGGGGAATGGATCTCCTCTTTACCTATTAAATTTTACTTATTAAGCTTGTTCAGGGTCTTAGGTAAAGGAATTTCCATCTTAACATTCCATGGATGTATGGGATAAATTACCAAAAGCCTCATAGGTTCCAAATTTTCCAAAAGAACTACTACTAAATCTCTTCTCTAAATTGTCCATTTGCTTACTCAAAACTATCAATTGAGCCATTAATGCAGTTGTATCATTTACAACATGAACTCCTAATGGCTTTATAGGATTACGCTTAGAAATTTTTTGAAAGCTATTAGTCGTCATTTCTTCAATTAATCTAAAAGCTTCATCTGGAGTTTTTCTTATTAGATTGCCTCCTACTGCTGCATCAATCATGCTCCTAGTAGATGGAATGAGTCTAGTATAAAAGATATCAACTTGATCACAAGTATTAAACCCATGATTTGGACACTTTGAAATCATTTCCCTATATCTTTCCCAAACTTCATACAAACTTTCATTTTTATATTGGGAAAAGGAATAAATTTGATTCTTAAGTTTTGCTATCATTGCTGATGGAAAGAATTTGGCTAAAAATAGGTTCATAAAAACATAACATGTTGTGATGGAACCAGGTTGAAAAGTATTCAACCAGGCTTTAGCTCTTTACCTTATAGAAAAAGGGAAAAACTTAAGCTTGATCTCATCATCAGATACACCTGGTACTTTTAAAGAGATCACAAACATCTATGAAACTTTGTAAATGATCATTGGAGTCTTTTAAAGAAGAACCACCAGACTAGGAAGACCTAATCTTTGATAGAATGCTATAGGGGACCTCAAAATCATCAGATTCTAAGGTCTAACAATGCTACAGTTCTATTTCTTGATGTCAAATCCATCATTATAACTCCTTTATTTTTCTCTCGAGGTCTAGCAACTAATTCCTCTTGATGCTCCATTTCTAAAGGATTTGAATCTAAAGGGTCTTGACTAGATGATGTGGTGGTCTTTAATTCTTTCTTAGCTTATGGATGGCTCTTTTAAGTTCAGGATCAAATTTAAAATTTTCAAACTTATGGCCACGAGTTTGCATACAAGATTAAAAGAAAATAAAGCAAAAAATTTCTAAAAAAGAAAAAACATAATTAAAAACAAAGCACACTTAAAAAGACAAGAAAATAAGTAATATTAACAATATGAAAAACTTTAGAATAATTGACACCAAAATTTCCTAACAATCAAATTATTTTGGATCCTCAATAATGACGTCAAAAAACTGTTTTATTACTTTCTACTAAGATCAAATTTCTAAATTAATTACTAGATTTAAAATTTAAGCTCTATTTCTTAAAACAAAGTTAAAACTAACTAACTGGCAAGTATATCGAGTACAAGTAATAGAGTAAGTATTTTAAACTCATGTTATTGTCCCAAGAAGATCACTTATAATCAAAAGTAAGGAAAACGGCTCACAATTATCTAAAGATACCAAATTGAATGATTGTATTAACTAAATTCTCTAAACTAGACTAAAGGCTTCTAATTTTGGAAATAAGGCTAACTTTGAAATTTAAGGTTGCTTAATAGATTTAATGGTCAAGGAAGTAGTTTTCAATGATCTAAATGGATTAATAAAGGATTAAGGGACTTGTTCTAGGACAACTTCACTAAATCAAGATAAATTTATGATCAAATCATTGTCTTTTCTCTTACTTTTGAAGTTTAAGGTTTGGTCCACTCTTAAACCAACCAAAACAAAGCTTAAAGTGCAAGAAGTTTAACCCAAAAATTCATAATTTCATATTTTTGCCCCTAGATTAACCAATCATTGGTCCTATATTGATTAAAATCACGTTACTTATTGAATTCCCATAGATTAAGAGATTGGTCCTCTTCTTTCACCATTGATCTTCTTAATCTTAAACAATCCATTTAAGACAAGCATTAAGAATTCAAATAAGTAAAAGATAGCCCTTAATCACATATAGGCGTGTATTCAGATCATCAAAGAACTATTCCTTAACCACAAACACGTTCAACCACTCATTTGAATCAATAAAGAAAGAATATCATACATATAACTTATGTTCTTGAATATATAAGCTCAATAGTGGATTTCAATACAAAAGATAGGTTTAGAATGCACCAAATGAAGCTACAAGCATACCTGCAATTCTAAGACATGTGATTGAGCCTTTACAATCCACAAAACAACTTAAACCTGCAAAGAAAATCATAAAAGATGAAGAACACTAGTTATGAGCCCTAAACTTTGAGAGAATCTGCAATTTGATATGAAAATTGTGTTTCTCTCTATCAATTCTTATTGTTTCTGGCTTGCAAACCTCCTTATATATGTTAGCTGTAAGTGGGAAGTAACTTTTGTAAGTTGCAGCCAATAAGATTGAAGATCCAGTTGAAAATTCGTCGACTGATACCTAAATGACACTTAAATGGAGCACAACAACAGGCTATGAAGATGTTGTTTTAGTCCACTACATCGAGAGTAATACGGCAAGCTAAAAGACCATTATGGTAGGCTTGTTGAGGTCACCGTTTTAGTCCAAATTTCATAATTTATGCCATATAATCTCATATTTTCTTTAAGTTTAAGCTTTTATCTACCATATACAATAATCATAAATATAATTAAACTTAGTAGAAAATTAAAAGCAATGTGGCATGAATTTGATATGAAAATGCATTATAATCAAAGCTTATCATCGAATCATTATAAAATCAATTTCAAGTCCTTTTTTATTTTAGTTAGCCAAATTATTAGAAAATCAATTTGCAATTTTTATTCACTTAACTCTTTTATTTACTTTTGCTTATGATTGTTATTAAATTTCTTCAATTTGTTTATTAAATCATATTTCCATCATTGTCATCAAACTATGTTGAAATGTGGTTAAAGATTGCATTAAAAATGGTTTTATAATTAAGTTTAGAAAAGTTTTTAAACACCTAGTCAACCCCCCCCCCCCAGGTTCTATATTACAGCTAACACTTAAGAATCTAAAGAACATTGAAATCCATTAAGTCTCACAATTCTTGAACCATCTTCAATTATCCCTTGACTAGAAAGAAATGGTCTAACTACTCATAATAGAAAATAATCAAACAAAGAAGATTAACATAAATCAATGTTGCTAATTAGTGAAGGTTCAAGGTAGTCGTTGGAACACATCTTTTTGATACTCTCCCTTTTCCTCTCCTTCGTGCTTCAATCTCCCCTTGAGTGTGTATGGAATGACATTCGGTCTCTTGTATTTTTTTCTGTAACATTTGGTGGGGTTTTTGTAACCCCAATATTGTGTCTTGGTTATTTTTGTAATTTTTGGTCCAAAATACCAGTCTTATCTTGGAATCTTTTGTAGTAAAATGACTCTTGAATTTAGGGTAAAATGACAATGTTAATAAAACTTTTGATATTTTTCCTTTTTTTTCAATCAAATGGAACTTCCTAGAGAGTTAATTAATATCGTTTATATCTATCGTTTATCTTCTGACTTTTCTTGTGTATGGAATGGTGCTTCTTCTTCAAGCTAATGGCATCTTTACTTAAATATTTTGCTTCTACCTTCTTTATCAAATTTTTCTCCTTTTGATACACGAATTCCTTAAACATGAAATATACCTAAAAATTTAACCAATGTAAACCATTTGACTTCAATTCTTCAATCCACTTTGCAAAACACAAAACAAAATCAAAATCAATGATTTAAGAATTTCAAATTATTAAAATACGAAGAAATATTGTAAGTTATATAACTATTATACACTTTATCATCAATTAGAGAGTTTTGTAGTGAGGTCAGAAAATTTGTATTTATAAACTAAAGGGAACTTGTACAGTTTGAAGCAAACTCCGAGAAAGTGGTATAAAAAATTTGAGTTTGTTATGATCCAATAAGTATACAAGAAGACTACTTCTGATCACTACGTATTTATTTAGAAATTTTCTATTAATAATTTCATCATTTTGTTGCTCTATACTAATGACATGTTAATTATTGGTCACAAAGCATTTAAAAGTAAGTAGTTGAAAAAGGGGCTTAGTAATATTTTGTAATGAAAGGCTTAAGACTAGTAAAACAAATTATTGGCATAAAGACTATCTGTGATAGAAAGAAAAAAAATGTAGCTAACTTAAGAAAAAATATGTTAAGAAGTACTTCAACAACTTTACATAAATGAACCTAATATGGTGATCAAACCTCTTGCTACTCACTATAGGCTTAAAATTAGATAGTCTCCATTTAGTTAGAAAAAGAAATAAAACATGTAGAGTATTCCTTATGCATCTATAATAGAAAGTTTGATGTATAGAATGGTTTGCATAAGGCTTTTTATTGCTCATTTAGTTGATATAGTTAGTTGTTTTCTCTTTAATCCTAAAGTAGATTATGAGATATCTTTATGACACTTCTATCTTGAAATTGTGTTTTTGAGTAAGAAGTCATATTCTTTTTGGGCACATTAATTCAGACATGATAATGATATTAATTCTAGAAAGTTTACTTTAGGCTACCTTATTACCCTTACAGGTTGTCATGACTTAGTAATTTAGTTATAAAAGTGTACTGTATTGTTTACTATCGAAATCGAGTTTATTTCTGTAACTAAAGTTTGTAGAAAGTAACTATGGATTAAAAAAAATTCAAGAATTTTGTTTCACTCAAAAGAAGTATGTTTTATCTTGTAATAATTAAAGTTTTATCCATCTTAGTAAGAATCCTAATTTTTATAATAGATATAAACATATGAATGTGATATCCCAGACTCTAAATTGTTTGAATTTAAAAAGGTCCATACAAATAATAATGATTAAGATATATTGAAGAAGTTTATATCGAGGGGGAAGTTTGAAATTTGTTGCTTGATTGTTAGCTTGGCACAAGTCTTCATTTGAGTCAAAGGAGGAAATCGTTGTAAATCTTACCCAACCAGAACCCCACAACAATTAAAGGAAGTGATTGGGTTGCCTAACTTCTGTGGGGAAGTGTCATACCTAATGGAGAGGTTATTTACCCTTCATTCTCTCCTCTCCTCGTTTAGGTTCTTGTTCTATGGCTAGTGTGACTATCTAATTTTGCTCTCCTTTCTTTTGATTATGTCATGGCTGTTCTTTATAGTGAATTATTTTTTTAATTATCTCCCTTAATTTTTACTATTCAAACTAACAGAGTTTTTCATGTTAAAAATTTAGAATGTTCTCTTGTAATTTACTTTTAAGCATTCATATTTGTTCTTTATAATTTCATTCAATCGATAAACATCTATTTTTGTTTACCATATTCTTTTGTTGCTTTCTGTATTGGACACATTTTTAAAAATCATCATCTCCAACAAAATGAGGAATATGATTTTCTTGCAGCCAGAACAGATTGCCAAGCAGGTGATTCAAAGAACCTCTCAACTTGGTGAAGGGTTTTCAAACTATGTTGTCTGCTTTGTTAAATACGCCAGATTTCTTTGGTCTGCGTTCGTAGAAAGCCATGGATTGGATACCATCTCCTTGACTTCGTCAAAGTTCCGTGGAGTTGAAATCACTTGATCTGGTGTTGGAAGTACTGAAGTCAGTGGCTTCTTTTGTCACTGACATGAAAAAGGAATCTTGAAAAGTAGACAAATATGCCAGAAAAGCAAGCAAGGCGAGCTGCTGTGCATCAATTTTGTGGGGAAGTTTTCCGGATGATGTCAACCAATGAATTTTAACATTTGGTCCCGGACGCTCAAGTTGCTTGTGAATCCCAATTTGGTTAGCAATTCCTGAAATCTGAAGACGATTTGAACGACTATCACACGAGATGATTGAAGTCCTCACCAATGCACGGCATTCATTGTTACGTGGGAGTAACTTCTTGCCGCTGCCTTGCATTAGGCATTTTAACTCATAATGATTTGCATTTTTTAATGGAATTCAAATTTCCTTCAATTGAATCATAATGTCATCACAATTTCAAATTTTCTTGTTTTTTTTCTCTTTATTTATATACATATTTCAGTAACACACTATTTATGAATTTAAGAAAATCTCTAACAAAGCCTAACTTTATGTTAGATTTGATCTAAAACGAAAATTTCTATATTAAAATTTTTTTTATTAGAATTTTTTTAAATTAGAATTTAAACAAATTTTAATAGATTGACTAAAATTGAATAATAATAATTTCTGCTTGAACAATGTCCTATGCCCTAAATAGGAAAATTAAATGAAAGGTTGGAATGACAAAAAAATGCCAAAAACCCTTGTGACACTAACTTAGAATGACAAAAAAATGCCAAAAACCACCCTTGTTACAGTTAACTTTTTTTTTGTTGGGACCTATATTAAATTAACGTCAAAACAAACTTTACCATTAGGTTAAACCACACCAACTTCATTTTTATATCATTCTATCTATATCAAAATTCTTATAAATTAATATTTGAAATTAATAATTTATATTATGTAGGTTTTTTATAATTGACTTGAACTAATTGTAAATTGATTACTAATATCTTTTTAAATTAAAAAATTATATAACCATAGCAGTATTAATTTGTAAACATTTTACTGAATTTATAGTTATGAACATAAGAAACACCACATTACTTATATTGCAAATACTTCCAAAATTTTATTTTTCAAAAAAAGATTTCCAAAATCTTAGCTATCAATTTGTACCTTAGGTAAGATCCATAATAAGGTAGAAGGAAATATTTACAAGTTAGAAGCAATGCTTCAATATAATTGCCTAAAGTACCCATATACACTGTCATCCAACTTCAACTCCGTCATATTCTCTCCAACCCACATTTTAGGAAGAGAGATCCAATCAAAAGCAAATCCTTCTTTCCTTTTTATTTAAGACCTCATCACATTACAGCCCCTGAACTTTGGTATTAACACTACTAACTGATCGTACCACAAAACAAAGGGAACGCCCTCCAAACTCTGCCCTTATATATTCTTACTGTCAAATTATTACATCTAAGAAGATCAAAATATCCCAACATCTCCCCATTTAGAGGATAAAAGAATTCTGAGAAAACATACTGAAAAGCAAAATGGAGATGTATATTTTTTCCAACGAAACTGACAATCTTGTTCAACAAGTCTTCCCTTGTATCCCAGGAACTTCTTTTCCAATTCAAGATAACAGCTGGATAATAATTATGTACAACATGAATGCCTTAATTGTTTTCTTTGTGTTTCCTTGGTGCAGTCTGATAAACAGTCAACATTATGATAGGTTTCTATAGAGCAGAATCCATAGGATAGCAGCCCAGAACACGAAGAAATCGAGCAAATTCCTGCAAAAGGATGTAGGAACCTTTTATCAAACTAAGGAAAGATGACAACAAAAAGATGGCTGTATAAAACTTAGACTGCGACACAGAAGAAAGCAGGATACAGGGAAATGGACTGAATAGGGTTGAAGCATATTCTAATCTCAAGATGAATAAGTAGGTTTGAAGCAGCCCTGAAAGGGCATTGAACAGATTTTTGCATTAAGGAAAAGAGAACAACATCACTGATTAGAGAGGCGGCTGGAATTGTAACAACAATGGATAAAATACAAAGTTACATTTATCACTTCATAGAAACAGCTAAAAGATGAAGTAACCAAAACATACAAAGAAATAAGCAAGAAGTTAAGCGGGGATAGAGTTGGAATGTACATTATCCAAACAAAATTAAGGATTATAAGAACATAGATAGCAAAGCGTTTTCCTTGCAGAATATGCCAGACATACACTGACCTGCAAATGTCCCAAAGCATATTGCACACGTGGCTCTGCCATAGAGGCTTCGAGGTCAACATAAAAGAGATAGTCGAAGTACCTACCACCAAAAATATGCCACTTATAAAGCAAGAAGAACAAAGCAAACTTATGATAGTCAGCCGTAGCACATCTATGCTTTTTTCTGGTCAAGATTGTTAAGGAAAAGCCAAGAACTGAGTCAAGTATTCATGAATTACAACAGCACCAGATTAAATTGATGAATAGCTCAGCTGTTCTAAAAGGTAAACCAAAATTGTGAATAGTGTGGGTAATGGCCCATATGCTAACACAATAAAGGAAAAGAGTCACATGGCATTCTTTTATAGGAAAGGAAAGCTAACTTTCTAGATATTCTCTAATTATGTCCTTGCCTTGCTTTTGAGCTTGGGCTTCGGCACTCTCCTTTTGCCTTCCTGTACAATTATCAATTTCCCCTACTTCTTCTCATCTAATTCTCTGAACATCCATAAATAAATATTTACCAGTTATTTGCTTACCAAATCATGGGCACTTTTCTGCATGTTCTATAAATAGAACTGTAGATTTACTCTTCTTTGCCATTTCCATATGTTCGAATATATATTCACCAAAGGTTCATTCAAAATGCACCTAAATAGTTAGAGACTGCCTTTGTTAGAAATGAGGCTGCTTTTGTTAAAAACTCATTACAGTGGAAAGGGATGTGATGAAAAGGAGAATGGGATCTGATGACCTTTCCCATGGTATAGTGAGTGCACGGGAACTGTGAGGAACTCCCTCTTTCTTGGATTATTCCTGTAACATATCTCAGCTGCGATATATGCATATAACTCTCTTTAAGTCTTGTTATCTTTCAGTGCAAGCTAGTTACCTAGCTATGGTACTTGCTTTGTAGAATTATCATGTTGTAAGGCCTAAGTGGTTTGAACCGATTGCACTATCTCCTTTATGGAGCTATATTCTATTAATTTATTTACTTTTCAAAAAGGTGCAGCCACATAGTCTATTAACAGAGGCTGCTTCAAAGGCTATGCATACTTGGCACTCCCTTTGTTTGAATCATCAACAACCCTCAATGGACGGTTTTTCAGTGGACGGCTGTCTATCTGGAAAGTGTTCACCAAAACACGAGATAGTTAGAACATTTGATATATTACTCAGAATAATAATATTGAATAGTTAGAACATTTAATATACTACTCAGAACAATAACATTGACCACTTCATTTAAAGCTACCTTTGACAAATTAATTTCCCTCAAGGCAAACACTGCCAGCGCTTTGAACAGTACACCTGGGCCTTCTTCTAGTGAGAAAACAATGCTTGTCTAGGGAAAGAGAAGATGCAATAACTTGGTAAAGAAGATGATTAACAGAAGTTGCTTATATTGATTCGAAAATAAACAAAGATGGATATTCTTACTTTATAGGGTCTGTCAGTTCCTGGAATTATAGGTTCTCTTGCAAGTATCAGAAAATGGGTGATGTTGTCCTTCTCATCCTGACTTGAAACAAGTATTTTAGTACATTTCATAGGGTCTGTCTGCTACATACAGGCCACAACAGACTTGGAACAAGTATTTAGTTACATTTACAAGCAAGTATTAACAGGAGCTACAAACCATCTTTTCCGAAGTACAAGATTATTGTTGAGAACATTCCACTTGCAAAGTTTTAGTTCAAAAGGCATTGACAGTTATCCTCCAAAAGTTATTGAGAAATTCCAAGTTGAATATAGATTCATTATGCCAAAATGATAACAATAATAATTTTTAAGTCTAAACTCATTTCAGTACCACAGGTTCTTCTATTAGTTCAAATGTAACACTTTTAAGCTATTTATTCACTCGTACTTACAAATTACCTTGCAAAAGTATTGATTGTATTTTAACATGTTTTGGCACACAAAATTGTCTAACTTCTATGCCAATCATCAATATTTCCAAAATTCTAGTGCCACTCATCTGAATTTACATGGTAAATTCCTTCACTTTCATCAAGTTTAATAAAACATTCACTTGTATAGTATTTGGGATAGACAAAGTTTTCATGAGCTCTTTAAGGTAAAATTCCTTTCCTTTAATTATTTGTAGGAAAAAGTACCCATGAGCACCTTTCATATATTGCTTCCTTTTCAAATTTATTACTGACAGGCATTGGTTAAGAGGATCAGCTTAAAGAATAAGCATTCTTTTAAAGATCGTCACCAACATCATCAATATGTTCCAGAGGGACCATAATTCTTTCTTGAACGGAATGAATCTATATACATTTACAAAAGTTAAAGAGGCAGCATTACTTGTATTTTATCAGCAAGAATGTCAAGCCCATAGATTTCTGCTGCCCGAGCACTAGCAATAGCTCCAGTGTCTCTCATACCACTTAAAGCTACCATCTGCGGTAGAGTACAATACCCGAGTATTAAATACGAATGTATGCCAATAAAGGTTAACCAACAAGGGTCCAGAGGACTCCATTGATTACCTGAGCGGCACCAGCAGTATCTTCAGCACTAACTCTTACTACACCTAAGTTGCTCAACATCATCTCACATTGGGCAAGTGCCTGCAAATCAGAAATATATTAAGAAAGCAACACAATTTTATAGCTGCAAACAATTCCCCATGATTTCTATACAAACCAATCTATTTTCAGTTTTGAAGTTTTCAGCCAACATATTCTAAGAGGAAAAAAGATAATTACCAGTGGCATTCTGACCAACTAAACTGAAATCCTGAAGAAAGGAAACAAAATTTTCCGTCCTATACTTATAAGATTCAGATTAAGCCCTTTTTCTATTAGATTCATATTTGGCACCATAAGACACGGGTTAGATATTATGCACACATAAATATATACTTGATTGATGGGTTAACAGAATTAGCTTTTAACCAAGCAGCTGTTGCTTTGCCTTAGTTAAAACTATTCTTAAAGTTATGCCATTAATAATTAGTTTTGGTATATTTGATGAATTTTTATATCTGTGAGAAGGAAAATTCATTTATCAAAAGAAATGGAACACTAAATGATTTGCAGAAGATGAAAATGGCCAACCTGTGGGTGGCTGGAAACGCGTTTTAACTCATTCTTCTTTATGCCAGGCAACCCTAGAAGGCAGTGGTTTACTGCCAATTGCACCTCCCCCACTATATGCAGCCTATGACGAAGAAGCAAGTCATAATTACGGTGGATGCTGCCACCCAGTGAATTCTCAATTGGGAGGACTGCTTTATCCACCAACCAGAGTTCAACTGCCTGTTCAACGAACATGCAGATAGAGATGATACTTGTATGTAGAATATCTCAATAACAATAATGAACAAACAGGGATAAATAGACCTTAAATGCATCTTCAAACTGATCACATGGAACAGTTTCACATTCGGGGTATGCTTTTAAAGCTGCAGCCTCACTATATGCACCTGGTATCCCCTAAAATTGAAGTCATGGACTATGACAATGGCATAAAAGACATCGACATTTGAAGACACTGAATGTTTAAATGATTACCTGATAAGCAACCCGTACTTTTCTACTGTTGTCAAGAGAAGAAAGATCTGTTGCAGACAATGGTTCTGCAATTTATATGAAATCACAAAATTAGTTGATTTACAGATTGAAGGATAGAAGAATTACATATGAGCCTGGAAGATCCCAAGTAATTTCAGGGCACCCATAAACAACCCTAATAAAACATTTGATGTCTCAGTCATAATTACATACAGATTACAAGCATATACTACCACTAAGAGGTCGATCCACAATGATGATACACTTCAAATAATAGTTCACAAGTTGGCAAAAGACAACTAGTCCCAGGAGATTCACCATAGGACAAGCAAAGCACCTGCCAAGATCTATGGTTTACGCGGCAAGCCTTGAAATTATGACCATTTATAAGGTATTGTCGAGTAACTGCATTTATTATGACATCAAATAAACTCACCGCAGAAAAATCACACTATATAACCACAAAATTTTCTAGTTTAATGAATAAGACGATAATTGAATACATAAATTCTTGATCACATAGTTATGATTGCAACCAAGCATAATCCTCTATGTACTCCTTGACATTTACCAATCAAAAGTATTCCCTAGCCTCCTATGTTGTTTGGAAACAAAGTATTTGTGCCAATAATTCTCGTCGTTCAGACAAGAATTCCAAGGAATTCCAGATATTAGTTCTCGTCGTGCAGACAAGAATTGCAAGAAAGTCCAGATATTAGGCATCAGGACAAAAACTTAATCCACATTTGCCCATCAACTGCAGCTCCAGGAATTCAAATAGCAGTTAAAAGATAAGGTAATTCAGTTTGAACCATATCAGCATGTATTCAGTCCGTTTAAACTAAGGCAGGCTTATTCTGTACGCAAGAATAACATTGAATTTCCGGTTAACCTCACAAAATAGCAATCGAGTTCTTTGTCAAGAAGAACATATTTTACATAATTGGGATTTTGACAAACTCACTGGGAAGAAGGCTCAAATCCCTGTGGAATATCATGGACTTCGTCTGTTGAATATTATCTATTGTCCGAGAAGGCTCCACCCCAGGAGTGAAGGACTTCTCATCGTCCACAGGAGTTATATCTCTTTGAGCCAAGACAGCCGCACAACAGCATTGCCATTTATGAGACTTCTCAAAGTCGTAATTGTACCTTAAATTGAAACTAAATCCACATCGCCTAGTCCCCAAACCTAGAACACAAACTTTAGAGTACGGCTTGATGGGCCTAACCCAGATGGTCCCGTCTACTCTCAAAGCCATGAGTGACAGAAAGATGACGACTTTCACTCCCTATTTATGAGTATGACAATGCACATGCGGCAGAAAGCACCAACAGAACCAAGAAGCAGCAGCAATAGCAATCATGAGAAATTAAAGAGAAGAGTTCTTGACGAGGGAGTTATTGGAGTTGAGCAGAGGTGAAACCCAGTACGACATTCTTAAGGTAGACAAGATTGGTAACGGAGACATGGACTCAAGGAAAATAAGTCCTGGCGTTAGAAGGGAAAACAAATGAATTCGGTGCTGAATTTTTTATTGAACTTAAACAAGAACATGTCTTTACACTAGAGCAGAAGAATATACGTTGGTGGTGTTGTCAATTGTGAGAGGCCAACACGGTTAAACATTGGGATGCATCTTATAAGGTCAATCCCGGGAATGTCTTCTGCTGTTGGTTAGGTTTCTGAAAACTTGGCAATCTTTTTAAGCTGATAATTGTCTTGTCCGAAACAAGACCCTCTTTTTCCACCGCAGCCAGCCGCTTACCATAACAGTTCAAGCCGTGAGTAGAATTCTTAGCCTCCTTTATTGGAAGAAAATCATGAATTCTTTCTTTTTTTACCAGGCACTCTGATTTGAGGGCTAATAACTTTTTTTTAAAATGCTAAAAGAAAAATGTTTCATATCATTTCTGTTTTGTTATGATATTTAATTTTTAATTTTAATTTGTTTAAAATTTAAAATTATTTGTATTTTAATATAATTTTAATTCTAAATAAATTAAATAATATTAATCATAATTTTTATAATAACTTATATTATATAATTAAATAATATACATTTAATTAATAATAAATCAGATTATAACAAAAGAACAAAAACTATATCAATT
>JAOXYD010000002.1:10857300-10881232 GCA_028565735.1 Pinacopodium congolense
CTGCCCCCACCACAATCTTCAAAGAGAGTTCCTTTTGCAAACATTCTACAATGGGGTTGATCAAAGTACAAGAGGGACTATCGATGTAGCTGCTGGTGGTTCTTTGATGAGAAAAACTATTGATGCAGCTCATGATCTTTTGGAGGAGCTGGCAAGCAACAGTTTTATGTGGGCCAATGAGAGGAGTAAACCAGGGCTAAGCAGTAGAAAGGGATGACACCAATTGACTCGGTGACAACTTTGCAAGCATAGATTACTGCACTCATCAAATAATTGAGTAACATGCAAGGGGCATCTTCATCCACAGTGAAGGCCATGCAACTTCACTATGAGCTTTGGGGATAAGATAACCACGACACAGTAAGATGTTTCTTGTTAGGAGCTGGTGGCATTGAGTAGGTAAATTTATGGGCCAGCTGCACAGAGGTAACAACCCGTACTTTAACACTTACAATCTTGGGTGAAAAAACTACCCTAATTTCTCTTGGAATACTAATAATGAAGGTGGCCAAGCAAGACTGCAAGGTCCTCTCAGATTTCAGCAAGACTGACTTGGATCTTTGGAGAGCAAAATAGATAAGTTAATGGATGTCTTGGGGTCCAAACTAGAAAATCAAGAAGAGAACCAAAAGATGATGTTTTTAAGTCAGGAGGAAAGTCAAAAGAGAATGGAGGCAATTGTGAAGAACCATGCCTCATCTATCCACAATTTGGAGGTATAGATAGGTCAACTTGCTAATGCTTTGTCTTTTAAAAGTGCAGGTAGCCTACCAAGAAATACAGAGGCTAATCCAAGGAAACAACTCAAGGCTATTACACTTTGAAGTGGAAAGTAAGTGAAGGAGCCATGTGTACAGAAGGATAGCCAAGAGAAGGGGAAAGACAACGAGATAGAAGAAAATAAGAAGGAAGAGAAAGAAGAAGAGAGGCCTTATGTACCACCACCACCCTACAAACTCAAGATTCCATATCCACAGAAGGTGAGGAAACACCAAGTAGATGCTCAGTTCTCTAACGTTTTGGAGAAATTAAAGAAGTTTTAGATTAACTTGTCATTAGTGGAAGCCTTGAAGTGTATACCCAAGTGTGAGAAGTTTTTTAAGGACATATTCACACATAAATGCGCTTGAGAGGATAATCAGACAGTCACCTTGCCAGGGAGTTGTAGTTTAATCATCTCAAGCACAATGCCTTCTAAACTACAAGATCTAAGGAGTTTTACTATTCTATATGTTGTTGGTGATTTAAAATTCTCTAAATACTTATGCGATTTAGGTACAAGTATTAACTTGATGCCTTTGTCTATTTTTAAGAAATTGGGATTAGGAGAAGTTAAGACAACATCTATACTCATTTAGCTTACGGATCAATCCATTAAGAGGCCATTTAGAGTTGTGGAAGATGTGTTGGTAAAAGTAGACAAATTTGTCATTCATGTTGATTTTGTTCTGTTGAATTTTGAAGTTAATGGAAATTATCCATTGATTCTGGGTAAGCCTTTTATGAATATGGGCAGGTTGAATTCAACATGTCTAAATCTTTGAAGAAGTCGTTGGATGGTACTGTATGCATGAAGATTGATATTATAGATGAGTGTATGAAGGAAGTTGAAGAGGAAGTTAATGAAGTTATTGAAGTGCACAAGGATGAGAGTGTGAGAGAAGAGAAATTATGTGAGAGAGTTGAGAAGGAGATGTTGGAGATAATAACTACACCCACAACACCTTCTATTATTAAGCCACCCATTTTAGAGCTTAAACGCTTACCTTTCAACTTGAGATATACCTTTCTAGATAAGGTCTACACTCTACCTATCATCATTTCCATCTAATTGGATTGTGAGTAAGAGAAGAAGGTGATAGAGACCATTAAGAAGAGGATGAGAGCCATAGGGTGGCAAATTTCTGATATTAGGGGGATTAGTCCCAATATGGTGATGTATAAGATTAATCAACAAGAAGAATGTAAGACAGTAGGGGAGAGAGAGAGAAGGTTAAATCCAAATATGTAAAAGGTTGTGAAGAAGGAAGTGTTGAAGTTTTTAGATGCGGGGATGATTCACCCCATTTCAGATAGTGAGTGGGCGAGTTCGGTGCAGTGTGTGTCTAAGAAGGGAAGCATGATAATGATGGAGAATGACAAAGGTGAAAGGATTTTTACTAGGACTATCACAGGTTTGAAAGTGTGTATTGATTATCGGAAGCATAATTTAGCCACCAAGCCTTTGGACTAGAATTTTAGGGCCTTAGGTCAACTTATTATTTTATTTAAGTCATGGATCTAGGTGAAAGGGTCTAATATAATGTAAGTGATAGTTGTGCATTAGTATAGGTTTCATGTGTTTCTTTTATAATAGGTTGATATTATTGAGTTTTAAGACTTATTTTGTATGTGTTTTGTTTAGCATGATCTTTATTATTGTTTTGTTTATGTTTGGTATTAGTTTGGTGTAAATCTTGATCATTTTAGTTTTTTTTATTTTTTATTTATGTTTTTTTATTTAATTATTGGTTTTGGGTTAGAATTAAATCTTATTGGTATATTTATTTATTGTGTATGATAAATTAAAGTTGAAATTTGAAGTTGGAAGAAAGTGAAAAAGAAAAAAAAAAGAAGCATAAAATTCAGATGAATGAAGTAAGTGAAGCAAAAATAACTAAGTTTTAAACCTTGTAAAACTAGGAAATTCACACAAATCGAGACGATAGTTCAAAGTATTTGTTGTTGTCGATGCAAAGAAGCTGTATGCTAATGGCGAGAGGTGCTTCCCATGTGGACCAAGAGGCGAGAGTTGGACCAAGCACCTGTACCTACACCTGCGTGGACCAAGTCCAAGCTACTGGCGAGAGGCGAGAATTATTCCATATGGACCAAGACCAAGAGCTATTCTATATAGACCAAGATCAAGCCCACCAAGACTCCAAAACGCAGGGTAGTCGGCTGCAGTAAACCCATCTAAAGAAGAAACAATCCAAATCAAAAATAAAAAAAAATGCACAACCCTAAAAAAAACATAATCATAGATTTGGCACTCACAACATAATTAGTCAGAGCCACATCAAGAGCATTTGGCTGAAGCAGAAAAAGCAAAAGAAGAGAGTGCCGAATCAAAAGAAATCACATAGTCTTCCTCTCTAAGCCAGATCACAAGCATTAAGTTGAAGATTCAAGCTTCAAACTTCAAGAGTTCTTTCAAACACCATTATTTTTCCAGATTTATTTTACCTTTACTTTTTTATTTTAAAGAATATTGTTGCTGAACTCAATAAGGTGAGAAATTAAATTATGACAATTATGAAATCTAAAATATTAAAATTCAATATATGCTGGAGGAAAAAGAAGCTCTTGAGCCATTAAATATAACTATGGATATTCCTAAGGAGGGCAATACGACCCAATATAAGAGAGACCGTGTTGCATATAAATAGTGAAAAAAGAAGAACTCTTTGGCTTACATTATGTTGCTGAATAGTATAAATAATGATATCATGCATGAGTTTTATACATACAAAACTGTAAAAGACATGGTCTACATTGGCTACACATTTTGAAGGTGTTTTAGTGACCAAAGTGAGGTGACTCACAATTAAGTTTAATACTTATAAGGAGCTCCTAGATCATACAATGTAAAAGCATATGAGGCAAATGTCTAATATGGCAAGTGAGTTGTGAGATGCTGGTCATATGCTCTTTGATGAACAATAAGTGCAAGTTATGATTCATTCTCTGTCTCAAAGTTGGAAGCATATGAAAATACACCTAATTCATAATAAAAGCATCAAGAAAATGAAAGATACTGCGAGGCATCTCATATTAGAGAAAGAGTGTTTTGAAGCCTCTAAGAGGTCTTCTAAAGCATATATAGTTGGTTCTAACTCATATAAAGTTATGAATAAAAAATGTAAACATCATGATGGATAAAAGTGGAAAAAGAATAAGAAATTCAACTACTCCGCTCATACTCTACAAAACTTAAGTAGAATTAATAAGTAAAGGAAAAATGTCTCTTTAAGAAGATGATTATGAAACAAGTGAATTGCTATTATTATGGCAATAAAGGCTACTTTACTCAAGATTGTACTAAGCTGAAAAAGGTACAACATTATAATACAAACATTTGCTCAATAAGTATTTCTTGTCCTATTTTTCTAATTGAATCACTTTCTTTGTAGATTGAAAACTCTAGAACAACCAACCATGTAGCAAAGGATAGAGATGCCTTCGTCGAGTTTCACAAACTCTTATATAGAAGTCGATGGTTTTATGTAGGTGATAATTCCAAAGTTGCTATATGATAGATTGACACATGCAAGTTAGTCATACATGGTGGTTTTCCTCTCATCCTACATGAAGTTTTGTATGCTCCACAGATTCATCAGAATCTTCTTTCTATGTTGATGTTAGTTAGACACGATTTCTGTGTAAACTTCCATAATGGTATAATGGATTTGTATCTTGAATCTATTTTTTATGATCATAGTTTTATGTGTGATGGCTTTATTGTATTATATGTTATGAATAAAAATAATAATATCAGTTATTCATTATTTACATCTAGTAATTCTAATACTGATGCAATATTGTTGTATGCTAGACTATATCATCTTGGTCAAAATTGAATAAGTCAATTAGCTAGAGAAGGGCTTTTAAGTAACCTAAGTTAAGTAGATCTACTTATATGTAAACATTGTATATCTAGTAAGATAACATAAAAGCTATTTAGAAAGGGGACATGAGCTTTATATCTATCACAATTAGTTCTTTCTAACATTTGTGGTCCAATAAATATAAGGACGAGACGTAGGGCAGTATATTCATCACTTTTATATATAATTATACTTGATATAGTCATATTTACTTAATTTTTTATAAATTAAAAGCATTAGAATGTTTCACAAAATATATGAATTTAGTTGAGAATCAACTAGATAAGAAAATAAAAGCATTATGAACTAATCGAGGGAAAGAATAATTGTCAAACAAGTTCAAGGGTTTATGTGATGAGAAAAGAATAGAAAGACAATTAACAATTCTTAGAATCCCATAATAAAATGGAGTCGTCAAAAGATGAAATAAGATGCTATTGCAAATGATTAGGCCCAGAAGAAGGCTTGATATGTTTAGTCTCAGACCTTCGAGTGTATAGCCTGTGTTCATGGTCTCTCTTACAAGCATGGGAAATTAGACCAAAGAGGGAAGAAGAGTATTTTTATTAGATACTCATAACATTAAAAAAGATATGTGTTCATTAGTGAACAAGATAATTAAGGAGTAACTAAATTTACATAACCAGATGTAACATTCTTAAAGAACTATTTTCCAAAACAGGGTAAAATAAAAAGACCTATTATTATATGAGACTCTTGATTAATATGATTTTATAATGAAGAATCAAAAAGAGGAACTTTAACTAGGTATGAGTAATTTCACTAAAAGGTTTCTTATGATGACTAATATGAGTGGGAGCAATTAGTTAAATCAAGAATTTATTTTTGATAAACTTCGTTTAAGACAAAGTAATCAAGGAATAATTCACTGACGTTGTTTTAAGATTAAAGGGAAAATTAATATGATTGTCTCACAAGAGGAACATAAATTAAGGAATGTAAATGAGGATCTTACTAGTCCTACTAAGGAAGAATGGATGAAAGAAATGAAAGAAGAAATGACTTCTTTAAGCTCCAATTAAGTATAAGACTTAGTTGATCTCCCTAAAGGGCGTAAAGCTTTTAGAAACAAGTGGGTTCTCAAAATAAAGTGAAAATTTGATGGTGGTATTGAAAGATATAAGGCACACCTTATAGTAAAAGGTTATAAACAACATGAAGGAATTGATTATGAGGAAACTTTTTTATCTGTTGTGAAGTTTGTTTCAATCTATCTTATTCTGGCTATAGTAAATAGTATGGATCTTGAATTACATCAAATAGATTTAAAGACTACTTTTTTCAATGGAGAATTAGAGGAAGAAATCTATATGAAACAACATAAAGTTTTTATCAAAGTAAAATAAACTATGTTGATTTTTAAAGTCAATTTATAACTTGAAGTAGTTTTCAAGATATTGGTACATTTATTTTATAACATAATTATTTGATATGATTTTCAAATGATAGATGAGGACTATTATGTGTACATTAAGAGATTCAAAGATAAATTCATGATTTTATCTTTACATATGGATGATGTATTAATTGCTTATAATGACTATGTGTTCATTAAGAAAATCAAAGATTAGTTATCATTTGAAATTGAAATGAAAGACATGGATAAAGCTGCATACATTCTTATAATTAATATTTCAAGAGATTATTTAAAGAAATTTTTATCGTTTTCTCAAGTGGCATACATTCAAAGAATTCTTGAACGATTTTGTATACAAAATTCCAAACCAATTGATAATCCTATTGCTAAAGACAAGGGCCTCAGCGAGAGAAATTGCCCTAGAATGCCATAAAAATGGGAACAAATGAAGAAAGTTCCCTACTCCAGCGTAGTTGGAAGTCTTATATACACAATGACATGTACGAGACTAGATATATTTTATGTTGTTGGGATGGTGAGCAAATATCAATCAAATCCATGGTAAGAATATTGGAAAGTAGTAAAGAGAATATTGTGGTATTTAAAGAGTACAACAGACTATGCTTTATGTTATCAAGGAAACGATCTACATATACAAGAGTATATAGATGCAGATTAGGAAGGAGATTTAGATGAAAGAAAATCTACCTCCATATATGTATTCTTACTCACTAATGGAGCAATATGAAGAAAAAGTAAGAAAAAATCCTACGTTGCATTGTCTATAATAGAAGCTAAATTTATAGCATTTTCAGCTATAGTGTAAGAGGCTGTTTGGCTTTATCAATTCTTGGTTCATCTGGGAGGCATCAAAAGTGAGATTGATCTAGTGACCATCAATTGGGATAGTCAACCCGTAATGGCTTATGTAAAAGATCCCAAATTTTACTATAAAACAAAGTACATAGATACTAAGTATACTTATATGAAAGATATAGTTACACGAGGAGAAGTAAACATCAAATATATATCTATATGAGATATGATGGCAAACTCATTGACAAAACTAATTTTCAAAGATGCTTACATTGGGCATGTAAAGTCACTATGACTACTTAGATGTTAAAATATAATGATAAATATTTCTTTGTGTATGTTCACTCATTGTAATGTCATATTTGAATGTAAACATATAATGAAGATTATATGTTATATAAAACTTTATTAAAAAATGTTTATTTTGTATAAAAATAATTTGTAAATGAATTAAAGGTATATGAGACATATTAGATATTGACCTTCCTACATGGGAAAGCGCCTATAGTATTTGTGATCACTAAAGATGAGGCAGGTTTAAAGTTTATTATCTAGGTGTTCGTTGAGAGCTTGAAATTTAAATTATAAATGCTGCTAGGAAATTGGTTCAAAGTGATTAAATTATTACTATGTTTTTCTTATATTGTCATATACGAGATCTTAAAAATTTTAGAGTAGATAAGTGAACTCAAGTTAAACATTGAGTATGTTTAAATTATCATCTATACAATATTTCTTGAATAAAAGATATTCAAGTTATATGAAGTAGGTAAATATCGTAACTCATGACTTATACCATATGTGTAAAAATGACCACAAAAGGGATCAATGTAAATCTCAAGATATTATTTTATATTGTGTGAGACCCTTGAGGTTGACAAGAGCCTCATCACATACCCTTTTGACTCTTGTCTAATTCTTAAGTATTAAATTTAATATTTGTTCATTTAGGTTATTACCAAAAGATCATGTAAGATGTGATCCTATGAAACAATTTTAGGCAAGTAAATTAAATTTAATTCAAAAGAAAATTGAGAATAGAGGAAGGCCATTTATTTTGATTATTGACTAGTATGAAAAGTATTCAAAGGTGGTCACCATCTCTTTAGTAGAGAATTTAAATATAGTCATAACATAATGAAATAAATGAGATCAAAGGAAATTGAAAATGTAAGATATTACCTAGGATATGGCATAAAATATCTACTCAAAGAGATATAAGTTTTAGTATCTACTTGTTAATCGAGATGGCATATACTCCTAATAGATATATGATAATGTGCTTTCATCATATGCTGGTCATAATAGTTATTGAAAAATTATGAGAACTGTAGAGTTTTAATTGGATTAAAACTCATCATGTGTGAGTGGCAGATGATGAATGAGACATGTGCACTTATGAGAGTTTTGCGGTCATTTATCATTTAATTAACTACTAAGGGTAGTTGAGTTTTGAATTTAAAACATCTAAGACTTTTATATTCAAAATTCTACTAATCCTTAGAATAGATTACAAATAGTATCAAAACATAGTACTTCCTATATAAAATAACTTTAATAATCTCAAGTCTAACGATTAATTATACAATTATCACAATAAGGTAATCCACAGACACACTATTAATGTTTAATTCAGAATTAGGTCAGTTCAGTGAACTTATTCTCTAATAAGTACTTATACATTTGTTTAAGTATCTCCACATTTAAATCTATGAGATCGATTACTTTTTTATAAGAAAGAAACATAACGTGTGCTAATATAACAGTTCCATCAATATCTCATCTTAATGAAACTATAACTAGAAATATTTTAGGAATAATATAAAAATGTAATTCAAATTTTATAATTATAATCTCATTATAATTTCTAATTATATATTAATTATTTTAAAGATTTATAGTTATTATTAATAATTAAAATATAATTAACAAAAATATATAAAGAAAAAGAATGCCTTTTATTAAGTAAAATTTACAATGTCAAACATATAATTACGATTAACAGATTAGCCATAAGAGTATAAATTAAAAATCTCTCATTTACACTAAATTTAATTGCCTATATATCTAATACCATAGCCATCTATATGTCGATCATGTCTCTTTTGAGACAACAGCTTAATGAGAGGATTTGCAAGTTTTTTTAAAATGGGAACTTATTCTAATGAGATATCCTTCTACTTGAATATCTCTCAGATCAATTAAAACTTCTTAAATGCATGATTAGATCATTAATGAAACTTCGACTCCTTCACTTGTGCAATAGCGCTATTGTTGTCAAAACATAATACTATCGAATCAATAATGTTATCAAAATATTTCAAGTTTGGTGATGAACTTTTTTATCCAAACTGCTTTCTTCTCTACCTCAAAAATTGAAATATACTTAGCCTTGGTTGTTAAATCTACGATGGTTGGCTTTTTAGAACTCTTCTAACTAATCGCATCATCATAAAGGGTAAATATTTACCCTAAATATGATCTACCATCATTTTGATCAGACTAGAAATTGACATCTAAAAAACACTGGACTCTTAACTTAACTCCTCCATAGACTAGAAAAACATCTTTAGTTTTTCTTAAGTACCTTAAGATGTTTTTTTGGTAACCTTCACTAGGATTGACTTGATATCTGCTTGTAATACTTAAAGCATAAGGAACATTTGATCTCGTACATAATATCTCATACATGATTAATCTAATTTCCAAAGCATATTGAACACAATCCCCCATTCTATCTCTCTTCTTGTGTTTTAGAAAACAAATTCTTAGAGAGAGAAATCTCATGCTACGTAGGTGAGGATCCCCTTTTAGAATTCTCTATGCTAAACCTCTTTAATGCTTTGTATATGTACATGAATTGGGATAAATCAAGTAACATCGTTGATCTATATTTATACCCAATATAAAGGTTGCTTCTCCCATATCCTTTATGGAGATATTTTTGGATAACCATATTTTTATGGATTGAAGCATAGATATGTCATTTCTAAGAAGCAATATGACATTCACATAAAGTATTAGGAAAACAACTATAGTCCCACTTATCTTCTTGATAACACAGGGCCCATCCATATTTTTTTTATATAAAATCAAACTCTTTGATTGTCTCATCAAAGTAGATATTTTAACTTTGTAACACTTTATTTTGTTATAAATGGACCTTTTAACTTGCATACACAATCAAGAAATTTTTTAGATTCAAAACCTTCACGTTTTATCATGTTAAATTTCATAAATAAATTCTATTTTGACATCCATTTGCTAAATTTCATAATCATGATATGCAACTATAGCCAACAAAATCCTTATGGTCTTAAGTATTGTTACTGATAAAAATATTTCATCAAAATCAAATTCTTATTTTTGTTTGTAATTATTTGCTACCAGCCTTACTTTGTATTTATGTATATTTTCATTTATATCAATTTTTCTTTTAAAAGCTCACTTGCACCCAATAAGTACAACACCTTCAGGTGTATCCACTGAAATTTATATTTGGTTAGTGTATATGGACTTCTTTTAGAATTTCATAGATTCTTGCTCTTTTAAAGAATTAATGTCTGATATTACTTCCTTAAAATTAGTAAGCTCATCATCCATAAGAGAGACATTATCATTTCCCTTTTTCTATGTATATATCTAATCTAATAGGAGGATAATGTATTCTATTAGAGCATAGCAAACTATATGTTAGTCCTTAATCAAACCATTCGAATATCTTTATGTTATAATTTATAGAATTTTTTTAGGGGAGGGGGTGAATTAGGAGTTTAAAAATTTATACAACAAAATCTTAAGTTCATAAAAAATAATATAAACACAATTTCTACACAATAATAAACATAATAAATAAATTTAAACATAACTTAAAAAGCATTTAAGTAAAGAGCATAGGGAAGAAGGATATAAATGATTTATACAACTTAAGAGAGGTCCACTTTCTCTTAAGTTTAGTTTCTAACAAACCTTATTGAGATTTTTTAATATAATCAAAAGAAATAATGTTAGATATACCATAGAAAACCTTTTTCTAGGCTCAAAGATAATCCTTTTCAATTATTTTTCAAAGCCTTAAGGATAAACTTTTGCTTACAACCATATTACCTCTCCAAAATACACTTTAAAAGAATTTCACTTAAGCTTAATTTAATGTATCTAGAGACTCGCAAAAACCTAATTTGAATGGAGAAATTAGTGCATAAAAATTCCCTCAAAATAACTTAGACTCAAATTTCTCAAACAAAGCCTTTCAATTTAAATTACTTGAATAATTGAAAATAAAAACTTGGATGATAAAAACTAATGCAAAACAACCTATTTATAGACCTAAGATCTCAAGCCATCCATTTATAACTGTTTTCTAATATTTTAACACATTAGAAATTTTTCATTGTTTAGAAATAATAGTTGTAGTGTGATTTTTGTTCTTTAACGGTGGTTTCTACGAAATTCAATAGTAGCATTGATCTACTACCGATGTAGTCCCTTCAACATGGATCTACAATAAAGTCATTGATTAAATCTAGCAGTCGTTTTTGAACTATGCAAAGAACAATTGTGGGAGTATCAAACATCATTAAAGTCCTTTAAACCATCATTTAACTCCTATAAACACATAAAAACTTATCTAAGGTAATTCCAAACCAATTCAAGCCTATTTTAACATTATAAACACCTTTTAAACTCTCTCACACATCCAAAACCTTCTTTAAAACATGTTTAACATATCAAGATGATTATTAAAAATATTTCACATAAATTTCCTTTTGATTATGCATCCTACACGCATATTATAATTCATATGTGCATTATGCGTGAATAAGCCTCATTAAAACACCAAATTGAACTAAGTGAATTTTACGATAAAAATTAAAAATATTAACTTATATAAATACTATTTTGGTCTTCCAAAAATCCAAGCCTTGATCAATCATATTTATGATCTTTTATTTTTCTCTTAGACTCCATAAAAAATTTCTTAAATACTTTAACTTCAACACTTATCTTTCAATACTTTAAAAACACAAAATCATTAGTTCAAAGAGTGTTTTGTTATCATTAAATTAAGGTTAACCTCCTTTAGTTTAATAATTTGCCTCTTTTAATGATGACAAAACCATGTAATATTGTATACTTCAAACAACCAAACATCATTCCAAAACATTCAAAAATACCACATAGTAATCATTTAGGGGATGTTTAGTTGGGTTGTGTATTGTGGTTTTTTGTTGTGGTTATTGTATTTTTGTATTAGTAATTGTGTTTTCTTTATCGATTTCTGTAATGTATTAGTGTATTTTCTTTATCAATTTTTGTGTTTAGAAAAATAGGAAACCAAAACCAAAAATGAAAGCCAAACTAACATGTAGTCCTATACATGATACAATAATCAACATAACTAATTCATTTCATAATCAATATTGCGAACACAAAGGTATTTCAAAGACTTCGTCATGTAGTTCAAAAAATTAAGTAACTCTCCCCTAAATTCATGTATTACACTCCCATTCAATAAGATATAATATCACATACATCTTTTTCCTTTTTTTTTTGGAATCATAAAAAAGGTGAAAATAAACATATAACAAACTTTGAACAACACAAATCCTAAACCTTAGTTCATAAAGAATAATCATAAATAAGCTTTAAATAAGGAACTACAATCTATTACGGCTAACTCTCTTAAAAATTTGAACCAAAATTTCAAAAATCTAAACTTTAAATAAGATCGTGAATGAATCATTATAACACATTAACCTCATAATAATAAGGATCTTAAAAATAAAAAACTCTCTCTTTCATAAAAAAGGATTTAAAAAAGCTAAATTACTCCTTTTTTGTAAAAAGCAACCCAATGTAAGATTTTAGCAAGACTTAACAACTTAATTTCATGATTAAATAAAACACAAACACCATGTTCCATAATAAAAAATTCTCAACCATTAGCAATAAAAGTAAAGTTATGATCAAACATCATCAACACCCATCATAAATAAATCATAAATTTCTTCTCACCTTATAAAAATCATGCATTTTTAACTAAGAAAGTTTATTTCCCCCTAAGTGAAACAATTTTAACATATCCAAAAATTCATATGAAATGCCATGTCATGAGCTTTTTAAAAGAAAATATACTTTAAGGATTTAAAAATAAACATGAAGTCACAAAAAAAGCGTTATGAAAGTTTCAGTGATCAAAAGCATCAAACAATCTAAAATTTATCAAAAGTATCAAGGCTCCCCTTCAATCTAAACAATTTTTCATATATGCAAATCTTAGAGGCATGAGAGGGATGGATAAACAAAATAAAAAATGATAAACAATGTCTATCAAGCAAAAGTATCTCTACATATTTCCTTATTAAATTTCTGAAGTAATGTAAAATCAACATATCATCTATAAAGCATCTAAGAAATCAATAAGAACTTTAAGAAGAAATATAAATCAAGGAACAATTTCATTTCTAAAATAATTCATAATTATAAAATATCAATCATAATTCAAATAATCAAATCACATTTATTTCATTTTAAGAAGGGGGTCAAGGTGTACCATCTTTATCGTACATCATTAAAAATCTTGAATTCTTCTTCCTTAGTTCAACAATGCATCTTGGAGATTTTTATCTTTTTATGCTCTTGGAGATATCATTAAATACCTGTAAGACAAAAATCAATGTGTCTTTGATACCCACTTCATCTTAGGTCCTTGAATGTTAGTGGAATATCTATTACGACCATATATTTGTTAATAACTCAATTAATCAATCATCAAATTTGTTACATTAGATAATAGAGAGACGGTTAGTACTAGTTGTTGTGATCCTTATAAGATGATATATGGATTCTACCTAAGTTATATTATAAAGGGATAGGTGCACTTGCCTAATTGGTCTTAGTATTGTCTAGTTTTTGCTCCATACATTTTGCAAACTAACCATTATCAACCAATGTTAAACATCAGTTTATTAGTTGGTAGTCAACCAATGCATTAACTAATTGACTAATAAATGGTTGATCGATATTAAACACTAGTCGACTATTTGATTGTGTTGAAAGACTCTACTTCCCTGCCCACAGATCATTTTTGCTCCTCATTCATCTCTTTTCTATCTCTGGTGAAATACACCATCTTCTCCCTTCTTTATAAAAAATTTTCCTCCATAGTTTACACTATCTAGCTTCATCGCCTATCTAGAACATCATTGAACCATCTACCCTAACTTCACTTCTATACTTTTCCTCCATGACCTTCATCTCCTTCTTTAGAAATTTCTACTCCCTGATAAGTTTTTAGTGATGTGACTACGCCCTCAACATCCTCTTTGCATCTTGAACACTTACCCTCAATCTGATTATTCCATTTAGGCCCCCATTGTCACATTAGGTAAAACCTTCATTTCTCAAATTTTAGGAATACTAGAAATTACGAGTTTTTCATGCAATTACCTATTAATTAGGCTTCATTTTATAATTTATAAGCATTGTAAAAGATTAATTACATATAAATACATTTAGTTTGACTTAATTTCGGATTTTGTATAATTAGGGTTTTGAAATTAGTGTTTTTCATTTTCTTGCAGAAATTTTCAACATTTTTCAAAACTAAAGGTGTTTTTTATGAAATTAAAAGCTAAATTGAACTATATGAACCTTAAATTGAATCTGTCTATGTTAAAAAAATTCCCCTAATTTTAGCCTTTAGAATGAGATTTTTTAAAATTTTAATCAATTAAGGATTGTTTTATAAAATTCACTTTATATTAATGCAATCGAAAGCTATTTTGAGATTTTGAAGCACTTAATTAAATTTGATTTTGATGAATTTATATTTAGGGCTTTATAATTTGGAAATTTTTCAAATTTTTGATAAATTAAGTATTTTTTTTATAAAATGGACTTTATACAAATACAATTGATAGTAAAATAGATCATTTTTTAGATTTAATTTGATACTTGCATAATTTTTTATTATGCATTCATGTTTACAACCTAGGTATACTAATTTTCAACTTGATTTTTCTACATAGAGGAATATATAAGCTCTTTGATTTAATCTAAGTTTAAAATAATTTAATAGTAGATCATAAATATCTATTTCTATATATAGGTTGTATTATTGACCATAAGCATTTTGATACGTGCGCATAAATTTCATTTTTTGAACCTTTTTAACATTTAAAATCTAGCTTCATTCTTAGAGCTTCCATTATATTTCTCTAATGTTATCTTATATTTTATCATGGTTAGAATCCGAAGTAGTAGTTCATCTATGAGTAGGAGATCACAAACTTTATATGCTCATGAGTACTTTGACATTGATTCTCCTTAATTCCGTAACTATGCTTCTAGAGAGTTATATGAAAACCATCTCATTACCCCTTCCTTTTTAGACTACTGTAGGCAATATGATTTTGTCCAATTCTTTATTGATTAGAGGTAGAGTTATTTTTTTACACTCCCTTCTAGAAATAGTCTTGCCAATGTAAGGATTTTTTTTTTTTTGTAATCTTAAAGAGCGTCATATAGGTTATAAATATCAAGTAGTCATTAAAGTCCAAGGTGTATCCATTCATCTCTTTAGAAACTTTAGTAATGAAATATTTGGAATTTATATTCCTTGAGAGTATTCTTACTATAACTATTTAACCAAACAATGCAACCCATCTCATTCTATAGTTTTCATAGTCAAAACCATTTTTGAGTTACCTAGTGAAGAGGGTGTTACTTGAAAACTAAGTAATGTGTGAAAATTGAATGCAATCCCTCACTTTCACCATCTTTTCATCAAATACAAATTCCTCTCTTCAAGTGGTCAATTTGCTTTTTTAGACTTAGATAACCTTTTGTTTCTTTCTACTTTGATGATGAGTGGGCCAATTCACTTAGGAGATTTCATTTTATACAACATGACTCATTTTGCCCGAAAAAAGAAGAAGAAACAAAACATCCCCTATTTTCTTATTCTTGATCACATTTTCCATTATTTTAATATTCCTCCAACAAAAGATGAGTATGAGTTACAATATTTCTTTAACCAATTGACCTTAAATCACATAGGGTATCAAGTTGCTAATGGTCAGATGACTTGATCACATTGGTGACACTAGTCATCCATTCCTCCTCTTATGCATCTTTGTAGTGATGACGAGAGTGTTGGGAGCCATAATGAGTCCTTACCCATTAGTGATAAGGCTTTATCCCCTAAGCCTCATCCAAATTCTGTTTCTAAGATGGAAGCTAAAATTAGTCAACTTTAAGATTGACTTAATGGTACTAAAGCATGAATAAACGACATCTTCACGTTGTTTCATGACATCTGCTCATGTCTTTCTCCTCTGCCTTAATTTGAGAGTTATTTTGGAAAAGTTTACGGTTTTCTTGTATAAAGGGTCATTTGATGATTATTTTGATATTTTATGATTATGTACGGTACATTTGATTCTATTTATGTTATTGACTTCTCTTTATGTTATTGACTTCTCTTTACTAAAGATTTGAGTTCATGTTGTCTCCTTCTCTTTTTGTGCATAAATTGAATTTTATGATATTTGCTTGATTGTCGTTTTACCTGTTTGATGATTTCAAAAAGGGAGAGAGTAGGATGTGATATCATGTTTTATTTAGGGAGAGTTTAAATTTTAAATAAGTTATAATACATAGATTTATGGGAGCTTAAATTTTGATTAATTTAAACAGAGTTATTAAAATTTGATAATAAGTGTTGGTTGAATTTGTGAGTGCTTGAGGTTAATACTTAATGAATTTAGCAGAGTTTTAAATTTTAATGGTATTAATGTATATTAAGTTTTTGAAATGTGTTTGGATTTGTAATTGTAATTTTGAGTTTTGGATATGTATTGATATTGTATTTTTGAAAAATCATTTTTTTAACTTTTTGTATTGCATAAAGGAGAAGTGATCTTGAAAAAGTTTCAAAGTGTTTATGAAAATTAAGTGATATTAAGTAAATTTAAGTTATATTAGAAAGTTTGGGGTTTTGGTTTTTATAATTTTATAACATCACATGGTTTTATCATCAACAAAAGGGGGATATTATTGAATTAAGGGAGATTCTACTTAACTTTTATGAAGACAAAACAATCTTATTATTAATGAATTTTAATGTGTTTTATGTTTAAAAAAGATAGGTGTGAAGAATAGGTCTAGAAGATACATTTTGGAGTCTTAGATTATAAAATAGAGATTATAAAGATCAAACAAAAAAAAGGCTTAAGTTGAAAATAAAAATAGAGATTTAATAGGATATTTATTGTAATTTTTTATGTAATCTTATTTGGTCATTTTATTGTTTCTGAAGGGATCAAATCATATATATTGTATTCATACTTAGTGTTTATGTATATAGGTCACATAATCAAAAGGGATTGTGTGGAGAATGGTTTTAAATGATTCTCTTGATATATAAAACTGTTTTAGGGAAATATTTTGATGTGTGTGTTACATAAGTGATTGAAAAAGTTGGAATTAGTTTTATTCCTCTCCTCTTCTACTTATATGGTGCCTCAATTAGGGTGGGAGATGATTTAGGAGTGAATGGACAAGTTTGCTTTTTGATTTGGCGTGAAATAGTGTTTTCTAGGACTTAAACGATGGTTAACAACACCCTAAATGGCCCAATTGAACTACCATCAAAGAATATGAAAAATGGGGGTTAAAAGACAATTTAAAGGACTTAAATTACACCATTTTTAATCTGTAGAAACCACCATTTAATTCTCCGTCCAATAAATCCTTACTCTATTCTATTCCAATTCTTCTCCAAACTTAGCCCTTTTAACTAGTATTTGTGTCCAATGATTAATCCTGCATTCAAACTCAAAATGAACATAAATTAAACACTTATACATCAAAATAGGGGTGAAACTACAGTTAATCATTCATGGAAATACCATAAAATGCACCCCTATCAACTATCCAACTTCTCTTTCCCTTTAGTGAATTGTTTAAACAATTCCTTTAAGGATTTTACCTCACTCTTTAATAATTCATTTTCATGCTAAAAATTCTTCCTATCATCATCAATAACCACACTCTTAGCTTTTAAATTATCCAAATCCTTCTCTTTCCCCTTAGTGAATGTTTCTAACTATTCCATTCATGTTTAGTATGTTGCATACAGGATGCATAATTAATAAGTGTTATATGTGTTTGATCTAGGTGGAAATCGTCTTGCTATATGCGTAAATGCATGAATGGTATTGCATGTACTAAGGTGTGGATGAATGAATAAATTGGTATGATACGTGTGAATTGATAAGTGAATGAATTGGAAAACTGGTTAAGTATGAGAAGATGAAAATGAAAGTGATAGGACTAAGAAAAGATTGCTAAATTGAATGAATATGATTATGTAATATTGAGTTAAGAAGTGTATGGAATGTGTTAGAGTGTGTATAAATGCATTAGGAATTAATTTGCAATGGATTGAATTTGTTTGGACAAGTATTTATGTGATTTTAATTTCAATAGTAGTTTAGCAAGGGTTAAATGGCTATACTATAGACCGCTTCGGATTTTAACAGGGATTATCAATGGCATTGTTGCACATAAAAAAACTACCATTTATGTCCAAATTTTGAGCAATAACGGCTAGTTTTCAACGGTAAAATGAATTTATAGCTTTAGAACATTAGGCAACAATAACATACGGCTAGTTTGAAATTTTAAGCATAAAAATAAATGATTTTGTAAAAGTTTTATATGAGTGTGTAAGAAACAATCAATATAAAGAGATTGAAGTGTTTTGAGCATTATGTTTGAGTTTATGTGAAGTTTACTTGAGTGGTTGATTTATTTGTGTGTATTCATTCTTAAAAGTTATGTGAACCCCTAAACACCTTGAAGAGTCAAAAGATTGACATTTTTTGAAGGTTTATGGAAGAAGTGTAGTTTGAGGGGTTGAATGATTAAGAGTGAATTTTGTTGTAAGGTTATTCTTGAGTCTTAAAAAAGAAAAGTATGACAAGTTATTCTTTAAACCTAGAAAAAGAAGAGTTGAATTATCCATAAGTCATTGAAAAAGGAAGGTTATCCTTTAGCCTTGGAAAGGATTTTTTTATTAATGAATATTTTTGTTATAGTAGAAAATCTCATTCTTATATCACATCAATAAATATAAATCATAGACTATTAAACATATCTTAACCTATATAAGCCATATCTTTGTTCCTGATTCTCCATCTATCAATCAATCTGATTCTCATTTCATTTCCTTCATTATACGTATGTATCACTAATCATAGTTATTTCCATGCCTAAAGTTTCAAGTTCTTTGATCCAATTATGTATGATCATGATGTATTAATTTATAACAGAAGATTCAAAACTATCAATTTCAATCCAACCAATTATATAATCTCATTATTGACATTATTCAATATAAAATGCTCATGCTCATGATGCAATATTTTGTAATAAAATAATTATAGATTATCACATGTAATCTAATAGATTAATATAATTCAATAATTCTCAACTGAATGAAAAATCGTAACGCAGTTTACTAATTTATTAATAAAGGAAAATACTTGATTACATCATTAATCAAATAATCATATAGTACGCTGCCCACATTTAATCATTAACTAATTTGATTTCATACTTTAAGAGAGTATTATATTATAATGAAATTTACTAATTAATTAATATCGTAAAAAAAATTAAGAAAATTTTTATCATTCAAATCATTTACATAAATTATTAAATTACTTAATTTTACACATAATAAAATATTATAAGAGTATAATTTAGAAATCCTTATCTAGTCTCAAGAATTTGAAATCCTCATATTATGTTGAATACTTAATTTCTAATCTACTGAACCTATATAATCGCAAAAGTCCAATGAATCTAATTTAAAATATAATCATAAAAGCTCAATAAGTGCAATTTAATTAATTTCTAAGCCTAATTTATTAATATTTCAAAATTAATCATAAAACTCCAAATTCACTAATTTAATCTCCAAAATTTACTAAATGCTTCTTTTAAAATCCTAAAAACACCAAAATATCACTTTTACACTAATATTCAATTTTATCCTTAAACTGTTAAAAAAATTTAAAAAATACCCTTACAAATCCCTTGCTCCGTGTCTTCTCTCTCTCTCTCTCTCTTTTAAAAAATCTCAAATATAATCTCAAAATTCCTTGTCCTAGTCTAACCCACTCTTTTTTTCTAAAATTCTATAATTATCCTTAAAATATTTTCTTTAATTTTTTTTTCCATTTTTTTCTTTTTTCTCCGTTACCTAGCACCAATGTTTTGAATACTATACTAGTACCGATATCGGATTTAGTTCTGAAATAGTACTGTACCGGTACCGGTCAATATCGATACCGTTTCGGATAATTTTTGTAAATTATAAATTAGTCATTTAATTTTAGAAAATTTATAAATAATCCCTAAATATATTATATTGTATAATCTTTAACTTAATTTCCCAAAAGACTAATAATAGGATAAATTTAATAGAAAAGTATATTTATTAATTACTTTAAGATAATTAATAAATTAGTTGCAACTAAAATAATGTTTAGATTCTTTTATATTCATTTTATTAAAAATTACAAATATAAATATAAATTAATGAAATATTATAGATCATTTAATAATATATTAAAAAAGATTATAAATATAAATATGAGTTGATAGAATATTTAGGATCATTTAATAGTATATTAAAAAATTACAAATATAAATATGAATTAATAAGATCTTTAGTGTATTAACTAAATTTAGATTAAGTAGAGATTAAAAATAAAAATAAAAATAAAATTGAATTATAATAAAATAACTATAAAATTAATTTATATATCAAAAATCAAGTAAAAATATTTGTTATTATTAAAAATAATTTTTTAAAAAATTTTTCAATTTAATCCCTGAAATGAAATACTTTCTGTTCAGTCTCAACCAGAATTATTAATACCGATTGATATTTAAACGTGGTACGAAAAATAAAATTACCATTCCGTTTTCATATAAATCCGATGCGTACCTATCTATACGGATCAGTATTCAAAACTTTGCCTGACACTCTTCTCTTGTTCTTCCGCACTCTTCTTCTTTCTTTTTTCTAACCACCCCTACCCAAATTCAAGCCAACCTGCGGCGAGCCTTTGACGAGTTTTCTCTTCATCATTTCTTTCCCATTCTCGACCTTGTCTTCCTTATTTTCTCTTCTTTTTCTTCTACTTCCTCTTTCCTTTCCCTTGTTTCTTCTTCTTTCCTCTTCTTCATCACTTTTCACCCACTAATAGTGATCTCTCCTCACTCTACCACCCTATTCCAACCAACGCCTTCCTCAAAATCCATAACCACACCACCAAACACTTATCTAATTGACATACATACAAAAACAAGCCAAAATGAACCAAAACCAGAAAAGTAAAACAATTCACCACTGATGAGAAACTTCAGAATCCGGCAACCTTCACACTCAATTAAGCTCTTGCATTGCCACCATAAGATTCACTCCCTAATCCATCTCTAGAATCACTCAACACCAGAAATCGCAGAGCTTATCAATTAAACTCACTAAATTTGCAGTAAAAAAAATTCCCTAACGATGCTACCTCTAACTCCGTCTCATTGCTTCCATTTACTACAAATGAGGTCACCAAAACATAGATTTGGAGTGCAAAACAAACACACAACAGAAACACTAATCCACAATTGAATTTCTATTGATTTTAGCTGGGAAACGGTTTTTGAGCCACTGTCTCCAGTTTTTAGTCTTCATTTTTTTATTTTCATTTTAATTTTTCTTTTAACTTGTAATAAGTCGGGTCAAGCTCAAATCCAGACATGATCTAAGCCTGAGCCCAAAATCATGTGGGCTTTACATATATATTTGGATGCATAGGCAAGCCTGGTGAAGTAGGTAAAAATAAGTCCAATTTCTTGAAATGGAGACCCCAGTATTTGAGTTCAAGGCAGTCCTGTATGGATTAAGGAAAAGGTTAAAAGTTGTACTGAAATCCTGGTTTGGAGAAGCTTTACAATTATCTGATCAGCACTTGATTGCTCCAACAATGTTCAGACTAAAATGCCTTCCATAACGACCATTGTCTGATAGAGGTGGGGCCTGGAAGAGTCAAGGAAGCTTTTGATAAAGATATGGACATGTAGCCAGTCGTTACGATTTGTAGATTTAGTGATGAATGTGTAAAGTAGAAGAAAAAGTGATCGAGTAAATTATATCCCTAGTATGCCAGATTAACAAGCAATGTACTAATGATCTTTTTGTTATTGGACACGTTACGATGGAAACATGACGGGCCCGAGACGCTGAAGAAAGGAATGAACTTAAATCACCAAGACGCTTCTGCTTTTCTGTTCTTTTCTTTAGTCGGTCATGCTAACAAATTCCGATGTTGTTTGTCGTTAAAGATGGTCAAATTGGCTTACTTTTTGTGGAAGATGAAAAAGAAGATTTTGATTGGTTACAATTACCAAGATTGGCTGCATATTGGCAATGACCAAGCGTGGTGGTAACTGGAACTGCCTAAACTAGCTCTTCATAACAATATCTATCGAGGGATCTTTCAGAAAACAATAGATATCGAGGGATTTGACTCGCTAGTATTTTATAACATTTCTTTGTGATACTCTATGCTCTAAATATATTTTATTAGATCGTGAGAAAGCAAAAGAATGGGAAATAACAGTTGAAGTTGATGTGAAGATGTACAATATTAAAAAGGAGCACGTGCTTGATTTTTTTTTGTTTTTTTTCCTTTTTTAAAAGCATAGAAAGAGCCAGCCAAGAATTGTCTGGGAGGTGTTGGGCAATGTGGATGTTAGGATTTGGTCTGGGTTTATGCAGACATCTTACTCCGTTCTTTTGCTGCTGGATAAAATTTTGTTAAATCAAATAAAAGTATCAACTCAGTGTAGGATATTGAAATTATAATAAAAAAACGTAAATTAATACAAAATGCGAAAGAAAAGAAATCAGCAGAAAAAGTCGAGCCAGATTTGCATCTCTGTCTGTACCTCACTAAAAACATAAGAATTCATTCTCATATCTAATTACAATTCTACCCTCAAGAACAACTTGCTTTTTTGGTTTTTCCCTCCAGTTAAAACAAAACTTGAAAGCCTAAGTACCCACTATCCCTAATCATATGCTTGGTCTCCTAGACTACACAATATTTTGTTACTAGCAAGTTCCCTTCGTCTCCTCTCCGTTACCATCATCCAATTAATTGCTTTCACTTTTTTTAATATGTCAAAGTCTTCGTCGTCTTCATCGACGACACCACCGAATAAGACGACGTCTGCCCGTGCGATCAGACCCGAAGACTACGTCCACAGCCCCGTCCACTACGCTGTCGTTCTAGGCGACCACACTACTCTCTCCAGGCTCCTCTCTTCACTCCCTCGCCTCTCCGACCCTTCTTCCATAGTTACCGAGTCTGACTCGTTGGCTCAGGAGCGACTGGCTGATCAGATCTCCGCCATTCTCGACCGCCGTGACGTTCCCTTCCGCGAGACTCCTCTCCACCTCTCCGTTCGCCTCAATGATGTTTTTGCCGCACGCACTCTCGCCGCCGCGGGGGCTGATGTCTCCCTTCAGAATTCCGCTGGTTGGAACCCTCTCCAGGAGGCTTTGTGCCGCCGGAACTCAGAAATTTCTCTGATATTCCTCCGTCTTCACCACCGCTCCGCTTGGGCCAAGTGGCGCCGCCGTCTCCCTAGAGTTATCGCCGTTCTACATAGAATGAGGGACTTCTACATGGAGATCTCCTTTCACTTCGAGAGCTCCGTTATTCCCTTCGTCGGCAAGATCGCTCCGTCCGATACCTACAAGATCTGGAAGCGCGACGGCAATCTCCGAGCAGATACTTCTCTCGCCGGCTTCGACGGCTTGAAGATCCAGCGGGCCGATCAGAGCTTTCTCTTTCTAGGAGACGGCGATCAATCTAACAACGTTCCGTCGGGGTCTTTACTTGTCCTCAACCGCGACGAACGCAAAATCTTCAACGCTTTCGAAAATGCCGGAGCTCCAATGAGCGAGTCCGACATTGCTGGATTTTGCGCCCAAACAAGCGTGTATCGA
>JAOXYD010000002.1:10889419-10905823 GCA_028565735.1 Pinacopodium congolense
AGGAAGACGTTGGTGGGTTGGTCTTCATTAGGGAAAGAGGACTGCTGGACCAAAGGAGATTCTAATCTTGGTTTTGATTCTAACAAAACATGTTTACTTACTAATGTTTAATTTATTTTGTGAAATTCAAATATAGGTTAATTATATGGATGTTTTAATATAGAAAGTTTAAAGCTTGAAGGCCAAAATTGAAGTTGATAGAGGAATAAGGAATATGGAAGCTTAAAGATCTTAGCTAGGTTGTTTTAAAATTGTTTGTAAGTTTTAATTATTATTCAATTGATTTAGGGCTTAAAATTATTATTGTTATGGTCTAAATAACTTATGATTCCAATCAATCTAATCCTAGATCAAATTAGAGGCAAGCGTTCATCGTCAACAAGTAGTATATAGAATGGAGGATCTAAGTATCATTCCTAAGGGATTCCAACACGTAAGAAAATTAATTTAAATGATGCAAAATTATGCAAATGATCAAGATTTGATTGATTTGAAAATGAATTAAAACAAATGAAAGAAGAAAATATGCAATATACAAATTATGAACTAAAGGAAATAAAACTAGATCAAATGACAGAAAAATGGTTGAGGTGACTAACTTCAATTGGATTAGGCACTTAAAGTTGATAATAGTGGATTGATTTAGGATTTACCTCATTCAAACAAGTCCTACCTAATGTTCCTAGGAATTACTTTTGTATTTTACTCTCACTTTAACTATTTGACCCATAGATTACTTGGAATAAAAGGCATTAAATACAAGAGGCTTAAAATTAAGTTTGATAATCCTAGGAATCCTTACACAAGATCCTAAGGTTGGTTTACACCTAGTATCAAGTGTGTTGCTTAATAAATTTTTTGGAAATTAAAATCTAATGGTTATGGCATTCAATCACCTAAGGCCTTAATCTAGGTTATCAAGCTAAATTAGGCTAAATATGCATTTGACCAAGAAAAAACCAATAGAACAAAAATTTTCCTAATCTAATATTAATCCTAACCTTAACCAAAAAGAATTTATTTACACATATTCATTAACAAAACACAAGTCATGGTCATAACATGTATTTTCAATGATTGAATCCACAAAATAAAACAACTAAGCAAATAATTAAGTTAAGAAATTAAAACTAGACATTTGGTTCAGTGTTAGGTGTTAAATTAATAGTATTTTTTATTGTATTTTGATGTTAATTTACCCCTATTTCAGTGTTTAAATGTTTAATTTATTTTTAAAAATGATTCAATTATAGTTTGATATGAAGAATTGGAGATTAAGTGGAAAGGATGCAAGAAGATTATGATTTCTAGAGCATTAATGACACCCTGCATAACCCACCGTTGATGGACTACAACCCACTATTTAAGAACTCAAAAATTGTATACTATCGGCGGGTTGTTCATCCTTTAACAACGCCATTGTAGTTCGGTGTAAACCACTATTAAAGGACGGTAGCAATAATTTCTGACTTAATTCTTTAGCATTTGCAGTTGTCTTCTTCCTTCACTTACAGCTACTTCACTCTTATAAATAGAGGGTCTCTCCAGATGTTTTAGGCATCAGATTTAGGATTAGAACACATTGTTTTTCTTTAGTTTTTATATCAAAATAGTTTTACGTTTTTTTCTTCAATCTTTTGTAACTTGAGATTTTTATATTTTTTTTCAATTTCTAGCAACTTTATGCATGTTTTTTTAGTTAGAATACCATCTAGGGATGTGATTTGGTTCATTCTAAACTCTTAATTTCATTTATTATTTTTTATTTTAAATTAATCAAAGTATTATTGCTTAAGTTCTATTTATTATGTTCTTTGATTAATTTTTGTGCTTAATGATTAATTTCAGTTAAGTTATCATGCTTAATCTATTTATGGATCATTAATTTTGGTATTTTATGATTAATGCATGATTAGTTAATTAATCTTTATTTATTGAATTCTTAATGCTTGTCTTGAGTTGATCACTTAGGATATTGCCATCAGATAATCTAGGATCTGAAAGTCTCTACCTAGGTTATTAGAAAAGTCAATAAACAACATAGTTTAAATTAGTGAAATAACCAAAGACTTGGTTAATCATAAGGGTGCTAGTCTTAGACTAAGATAATTTAGGATTAGACTTCCTGAACTTTCGGCCTATTACCTAAGTCTGAAGTATAACCAAATTTTAGGATAGAATCAATAGAGCTAAGTCAATGTTTTGACCAGGGCACGACCATGATTTGCTTAAGACTCAAGATTCAATTAAATCATAAATCATCGAAGCTGAACTAAATAATTTAGGAAAAGCAACCTATGGCTCTTTCACAATTGATTGGAATTTTTCTAGGCATTAGCTTTTAGTTATTTATTTTCTTAAATCATAAAGCTAAGTGTTTTCTAGATAATTGTAATCTAATTGACCTAGTATTTACATCATATAAACTTCCTCGTGGGATGGATACTCAGAGTCTTAAATATACTCCATTTTATTACTTGATTTGACTGGTACGCTTGCTAAAAAGTTGGTTTTTAATTAATTGTTAAATTATACTTTGAAAAACAAAATAATTCCAATTAATTTGTTATGTAGCCAACCGCAATCATTAAGGAAATGAGAAACAATATGTAAGCCAATGAAATAATCAAATGACAAGAGAAAAAGAAGGAATAAACTAAAACTAAGAATGTCGAATAAGTAGCCTTGAAGAGTTCCATCATCCACCACTTCTTTAATGCTTTAAAACCTTGTGTCCTACCAAAGAGAGACACCAAGCTCAAGGATGACAACTACACACAAAACTTCACTTGGTTGTTCTTTAATATCATCCCTAAAGTGGCTCTCCTAATGTTGATGTTGTAGCTCTCTCTCAAAGAAACTCTCCTGTTCGTCATCCCTCTTCTTTATTTTTTTCTTCTTTCTCTTTTATACCTAAGGCTACCACCACTTGTCTCTCTCGCAAGACCATCTCTCTAAGTATTGCTCTTAAATGCCAATAAGGAGCTACTGCACTAAAAGACTTCATCAAAACGCTACTGTCGAATGCTCTCTCTAAGTGATGTGTTTTGCTCCTCTTCTCAAATGCTACTTAGTTTTCATTTTGAATGGAAGAAAGGAGTTCCATTTCCTTTAATTACTTCTTCCTTAAATGTATAAATAAGCTGTGTTTTTTGGTGGAATAAGCACGTGGCTACTCTTCTTACAACAGTCCATGAAGCTTTTATGTTTTGCATGCTCTTTCCAACTTTGCTTCCAAACCAAAACACACATAAATGTTGCTGTATTATTCTAAGACAAAAGTTGTAATTCCAAGTCGTTTTATGGTCCTATGCTGCTACCGTTTCTTACGTTAGTAGGCTATCCATTATGTTATCATTTCATATTATGCTACTTGCCTTTGTGTGTGCTACATTTTACGTGAATAAAGAAAGCCCTTGGTTGTTGTTTAATGCAAGGAAAGGCTCCGTATTGGCTCCATTAAACACATTTGCTACTACATTTTAAAGCCTCCTTTAATTGCTTTTGTGAAGTGATGATGGATGCTCTTTCAACTTGTTTTTATTTTTTTTCTTTTCTTTTCTTTGTTTCTAAGTTGAGAAATTCTTTGGTTTTATGCTCCAGTTGCTTCAAAATCTTTTAAAACTCTTTTAACTTGTTCCCAATTTATCATCTAACTAAAATTAACAAGAATGGCTCTAAATTGATGCAATTCATACATTCAATGGGATAAAACATAAAAAAATATGCATTTAAAATTAATGTAAATTACCCATTAATAGTTGTGCATTGCATATGATTTCATAAAGTTGCATAAACTCTCATCATATAGGTTAATTCATGAATTTGAATTACTTGAACATTTTGTTAAGTCATAGTATTGGATCATATTTTAAAACTTTCTTGAAGTGTCAATTAATGTTAAAAATTTGTTTGAAAATGTTTAGATTTGATTTTGAGTATATTTCATATTTTTCTAAAGCGATGAATCAGCAGGAGCTATATGGCGATTTAAGCAACTGTTGTACAACCCTTGTTTTCTGGCGAGTTATAAGGCGGTTGGCAGGGTGTTGTATAGCTCTTCAAGAACCGTTGTATACCTGCCGGACAGTAATGACTTGTTTCCTAACTTAAGTTTTAACAATTTTTTAACCTTTAAACGACTAGTTTTTATTAACCAACATCTCTAAACCCTTAAAAACCCTTTATATACCATCCCTAAACATTGCTATCATTTTGTTTATGCTCGAAAAACATATTTAAAGGCTGAAATCTCTCTCTCACTAAACGTTATAAAGTTCTCTCCTTGCCTTATGGTGAATTTATTCTCTCATCCATTTAATTCATTTATGCACTTGTGAAAGTATTGGTTTTTATTTGTGTAAGTGCTTTAAAATTTGTTTGATCACATTTTTTTTCTTAGGGTATTTATTTTGATAGATTAAAGCTTGAACTCATACAGATATTAAAATTGTTGTTACTTTTTTTGTTCTTACTTTAATCTCAATTTTAGTCATCATAATCTATTTCTAAATTTATGAAATTGCTGCTTTCTTTTTACTTAAGCTCTTTAGAATGTGTTTAATCTTTGATTCAAATTTTTGGAAGATTGTTTCACCTATTATGAGATTATACTTTCAAACACATCAAAACTATCATAGTTTGTCTGTCATTATTTTAATCTCGTGTTTATACATTTAAATTAGTTTATTAGTGGTTTTTTTACTATTCATAGTTTCCTTAAGTAGCTAAGTGTTTTATAAATAAATTTTACCCATTATTAATAGGTTGTATTGACAAATTCAAGCTCATATAGTCACGTACTTTATATCTTTCAAGTTTTACATGTTCTAGAATTCACTCACTTATTTGGACAATTTAATCTGAATTTGTTGCCTCTAATCTATTATAATCTATTCTTTAAGGTCTCAAGAGTTTCATTGAATATTGAATTGAATTTATAGAGGCTTATTTGTTTGTTTGGAAGTAATTATATTGATATTGGTCAAAACTGTCTAAATTTGTGTTTATCATTTTTCAATCTTATTGTCATCAAAATTTCATATTTTGAGTGCATAAATTCTACCATATTGAGTGTTTTTATCCTTTCAAGCACATCATAGATCATTTATATCATTCATTGAAAGTTAGAGCCCTTAGTTTAATTAAGCTATAAGTGAATTACCTTCTTAGGCATATTTGGTTGCTTAAAAAAGGAGGATTATTGAACTTCCTGAATTAGTTGTTTGATTATTGTTTTGAAGGCTCCTCTTTATTATAAAAAGATTGTTTAAAGGTTACTCTTCACCTTCAATAAAAATAGTATGTCTTATAAGGGTTACTCTTCATTTAATTAAAGTAAAATTAATTTTTAGTGAATTTTTAACAAGTAGTTGGAGAGGATGTAGTCTATTTTTGATATAGGTAAACCTCTATAAATCTGTGTGTTCATTTCTTCCCTTATCTCTTTAAATTTATGCTTTTTGTGCTTGTTTATTATATATTAAATTTGATTAATATTGGTATAAGCATGACATTGTAAGAGTTCCGTTTCATGTTAAATAAGATTCGTGATAATGAAATTTCATAAAGGTTGTCAGGAGTGGACATAAACTAAAGATTGATTAACTGAACCACTTAAAAAATGATGGTATATCGTTCTTTCCCTTAACTCTCTAATTTTGTGTATATTGTGATTGTTTTATAATTGCTTTAATTTGATTTATTTTGTTAAATTGGTATATTATTTACATTTAGGCTGAATTTCAATTTAAGAAGCCTATACATTGCATAAATTGGTTTTAAGTGATTTAGTTTTTAGTTTAAAATTTTTTTTAAATACCTAATTCATTTCCCTTCCACCCCTCTCTACAATGCTATAAGGCTTCTAAAATCAATTGGTATGATTATTTAAATGATTACAGTATAATGAACAATAATGAGACTATTTTCAATTAATAGTAAAATTGTAGAGGATCAAAATGCAAAAGTGAGATGTTACCAATGAAGGGAGGATACATATATAATGATCTAAGGTATTACAATTGAGATGGCTAAAACATGTGAATTTTTAATAAATGTGTTTCCTCACCCTTCTTGAGAGTTTTTAAAATTTTCATTTTTAATATCTTAATGTATTCCAATATTAGATAATTTTCATAAAATTTTCATTAAAAATACTAAACAAAACCTTCAAAATCTATCCTTATTATCACTATTATTGTTATTTTGAATTGTCTAATCCATCATCAATATCTACTATGAGGTGACATATTTAATTAGTCCTACGACAATTCTGAATTCCCCTAAGGTCACTATACCTAGTGGTCATCCTTCAGGAGAAGATAAATGTTAGCATTAAATTGCTAATGTTTGGTTATTGATTCTTAATGTTTGATGGTGGCATCCAACCAATCACTTAATGACGGCTCAAAATGGAAGAAAGATATCAATGAAAAAGAATTCAGTAAAGCGTAACAAATCTGGATTCCATCTTAGCACATATTTGTGTTCTTGTATGTTTTGTTTTTTGTTTTGTTTTTTTAATTCACAAAAGTATGACGAGTAAGAGCTTCATAGCTGAAAAATGGCCCCCCAAAAAAAAAAAGACAACGCAAAATGTTGAAAATTGAAGCCGCTGGCACTATGAAAAATTGACATCTCCTACGGCTTAGTTCTATAAATCTTTCCATGTAATCTCTTGTCCTGCTCGATACTTGTGAGAGAGAAACAGATACCAAGTTTTGTCTGTGGTCCATAGCCTTTAACATCAATAAAAGTCTCCTTCCTTCACCCCTCTCTTATCGGCGGTGCATTTCTCTCCTTGCTGGCTTCTTGTGTTTACGGAAATTCTCTCTTCAGTCTTCAATCGGGTCACATATTGGAAGATGGGTCAGTGCTATTCTTCACCATCAGCCTCTAAAGCAGTGCACAGTAGAGAGGCTTCGACAAGCTCCAGGAAAAGATGGTTGCTTATGGCTAAGGAACAAAGATCTAGGTTATACATTATGAGGAGGTGCATTATTATGCTACTGTGCTGGCAGAAATATGGGAAGTATTAATTTTCTAACTGGGGTTCCTGTGCATGTCCCTTCTTGTCCAATAATTGCATCGACTATAGTAGTACAAGTTTGCTAGCATCGTCAGGAGTCTCCAAGCCACACTTCTAATTCATGAATCAAGGTGAACCATGATGGGGTTCCTCATTTATCCTTTTTTTTTTTTCGGGTTCTATCTTTAGGGGTCTAGCTACAATCAATGTGGGGTTCTAGTTTTCTGCCTCATGTAGATCTTTGGTATAAGCATATTACTTATGGTTTTGCAGCTTTTACAAGTAGAATGTGCAAAAAGGGAATGGCATACTACATTGTCGAGTCTATCGAAGAGTGGATGGAATGATCTCATAAAAACCAGTGTTCTTCATTCACCAAGAAGAAGCTTTGCTGATAGTGTATGTGCGGCAGGTTGGTAAGATTTGCAGGGTTTTCACGTGGAGACTTTAATATAAAGTAGAGGTATGCGTGTCGTTTGTTCTTGTTTTTAGATAAAAGGGAGTGTAGGAAGTGGCAAAGATAAAGACATTAATTCACATGGGGAGAATGACAGATCGTAAGGGGGGTGAATTCAGGTGTTTTTTTGTTGGACTGGCGAGACAGAGTTTTGGCATACGTGCCTGCGTTTTTGCTGCGCCTCTGTAGAAATCATTAATTTCGTGCATGGAAACTTGATCAATGCTCGGCTCCAAGTTCAAATTCTTTTGTCAATTATGTTGCTTAATGTAGGCTATGTGTAAATGATTGGCTCCAATTCCGAGGGCTTTTAACTAGTTACCATTTTTTACGTGGCAGATTAATTTTGTTATGGGTTCATTAGTGACATTTTGTAGTTTGATGTGGACGTGGCAATGGGAGATGGAACCATTAGTAATGCCATTAGTTGAGGAGAATCAACAAAATCTGGTAGAAAAAAATTCAACAAGAGCTGGAGTCTCCTCGGCATGGAGTCTCGCCACTGCATTCTGTTTGTTACCACCAACAAAAGGAACACAAGATTTTGGGCATGATGCTTTGGTTTCATATTGTTTAATAGTGGCATATATCTAGTTTTGAGCCCCAGCATAGGGGTCAGGTCCTTTCTCCGTCTCTAAAACCACTACTTACTTCAAGCTTTTCAAAATCTTTGCAGAACATGGGTTCTGACAGTGGCAAGAAACGAATGCACATCTAACTTTATGGGAATCCTGATTGGAAAGGCCAACGCCAACGCCAACCTTTAGCGACCCCATGACAAGAAATTCGTAGGGCCCACGTTTCCAATTCCAACCTTGGTTTTTGTAAACCCATAAATGTGGCTATGCTCCACAATTTTTTCTGCTCCTATATTTGCAACCATCTTGCCTAACTTTGTCCTCTCGAAAACTATTAGTAACGTTCAACAAATTGAATGCACGATACAGCGCTGTGGTCTCTGCTGCATGTCAAGTGTATAATCGTAAGTTGGATAGCCATCACATCAGTCAAGGGCCCACCCTTGCTCTCAAAACATCTAAATCCTCATGTCAGGGTGGGTAGATTAGCTTCATTTAACAGCAAGTTTTCTCTGTATGTATGCATGTTTGTGGCTTAAGGGTAGGACATTTGTAGCCTGGTCTTGAGATAATCAGTAAGATCTTTATCCTCTCCATCAGTGCAGGGAACACACAACATGAATCCAACGTTATGTTCCATGATTGGGGCATCAACAATTAATATGTAGCTACTGAAATTAATAACTCAGTGGTACTGAAAGAACTGCTTAACCATTTCTCCAATAATGACCGGTTCAACGTTGAGGTTACAAATCATTAATAAAAATTGACACTGCTGCAAAAAGAATCATGAGTAACGTGACAGGAGGAAGGATTTACTTGCAGCAGTTACCTAGCAATGATTCATATGCTTGGTAACGCATACGTTGATTAAGAAAAAAGTACCGTAAACAAGCACACACAAGTACTGTGCAAGTGCACTAATCATGACTATTCTCAGCAGCTTCTTTTGTGACTAGGTTAAATATCTTCTCATGCTTCATCTACTAGGCCATATTATTCATACTTTCAAGATTGGCGTTACCATGGATCAAATTTTGACAGGCAACACAAGTGAGAAGTACTGATTCTGGTTTTCATCAAATCAACTCGAAAGATGTTCCGTAGAATTTCTGTGAAGACAAAGTCTTGAAATAGACTTCCATTGCCATTGCTTTGCTATGTTGGATTCAAATGTTAGTGGTAATGCAACTCCATGTAAAGATGCCTTCTTCGAGCTCATAAATACCATTACTGAAAGCTCATAGTCAGCTTTACGTATTTTCTTAAAACATTATATTTAATATACCAACCTCTTTTTGTTGTTGGTTGGTGGCCAATTGAATGCCACCCTCTTCTAGACCTAATTCCCCATATTCTCTCTCACTCAGACACTCACAAATATTAAGTGAAGATGGCCTGAGTCACAGAACATAACTTCACCCTTAAAAACAAAGTCCCATCTTCTACATGTCCACCTCCAGTAAGTTCTTTTCTGCATGCACCTTTGGTACCCTCCATGTACGTATGCTCTACTCGCTTGAGTCACTAGCAGCCTTATTATGAAAACCCTCTCGTTGATTTTTCCAGTCTCTTCCATCCATCTTTATATTAATTGCCAGTTTCCACCGTTATTCAAAATGCAGTATCTTTTATATCATTTATTTTTCATGTTGTTATCAAATTTGTTTCAGGTCTTGGATACACTATCTATAAGTGGAGAACGAGATATTGGTGCGGTTCAATCACATAGCAGTGTTCTGCATGTAGAACTATGATGTTTGATTGAGCCGTGCCAATATCACGGCTCACTGTTAGATATCCTCCTGGCCAATGTATATAAGCAGCCTGCTTAATTTTTTTCCCAACCTGTGTTCTGTATGTGTGCACTTTAAAGGATGGAGATCTATTGTTGGATGCCGAAATATGCATATTATGAGATTTCAAAGCTGTATGAAGTTTTTTTTTTTTTTTTTGGTTGAAAAATCGAAGCTCTATGAAGTTACATGGATAGTAAGTTGGTGCTTTTACCATCTTCTCTTTCACAGTTGCTTTTTCATATCCACAAGAAACCACTGGTGGTATACCGTCTATCTACTTGAAGAAGAAATACACTAATATAGCATCAGTCACTTGATCATTAAAGGGTACACTCCAAAGGGAGCATTATTACTCCTGCACAACCTTCTCTGAGTTTTTTAAAAGATATTATGTGACCTAGATAAGCGCAGACTCTTTGGTTCCAAAAGATATCGTAATTATGTAGCCACCAGCAAACGCATTAAAGAGATGTCTTTGCGGTAGGTAAGGATTAGAAGGCAGATATGAATTGTGTTTCTTTCTGATCCGTAAAGGTTGACCACTTCTTTAGAAAGTTGGTGTCAATAGGTAGCAGAGATTCAATCTGTTAAGGCTCTCCATCAATGCTTCTATTAGATGACTGAAACTGAAACACTTTATCATAAAACAAACATGAATTTCCAGAAAGATGAGCATGAATTAGAGCGTCGAAGACTGGATAGTTTTAGGAACTTGTTACCGTTTTTTCATTTTTTTTCTTCCAGTTTGCGTGTGCTTTAGGTTCTATCAAATGGTCAAATATCCATTTCAATCAAGGGATCAATTCATAGAATAATTTGGAGCTTGTTTGTGTATGTAATACAACCAATCACTTTTGTTGTACATTCGTAACATAATTAATTAAGAATATTTTTTACTTTATACATATTTATTTAATATATATATATTATATAATACAATGCATGAGATAAATTTTTTAAAAAAATAAAATTATAATAAGATTATAATTATAAAATTCATATTATAATTAAATATTATCTCAAAAAATATTCCTATTTGTTATTCTATTAGGCGTAACATTAATAAAGTAGAAATATTAATCTTTTTTTTAAATGACATATTTCTTTCTTATAAAGTTGTTAATGAGCTTGTAACTCATTGAAAGAATGCATATAAGACTACTTCTACCAGGATTCAAATCTTAGTAGAGTTAAAATTTTTAATTTCTTAAAAAAAAAAAGTTGTTAATCTTCTATATTAAAATATAGAGATACTTAAACAAATATGTGATACTTGTTAGAAAACAAAATCAATGTGATAATTTTATATAAACATTACTTATTTATCTATAGAAATACTTATTGTAATGATTTATGATCCTCTAACTTGAAATCTTTAATCACATTTTATAAATATTTTAATATTACTAGTGACTTTTCAATGTGTTATTAATAGAATTAATTGCTAATACTAGAGAATTAATATATTTTAATTCAAATAGGATACATATTAACTAAATATATACTCTATATCTAATCAGAATATTATATGAAGAAATGATTGAATTATACCAAAAAATTATATATGAAAATTCTAAAAAAAATTATTTTGATATTACTAATATTCGGGTAATTATGATGGGCTGTCAAACATCAATCTTAATATATAGATAGAAATTATTTAATTAAAGAACTAAAGATAAATTAAAGGAATTAAATTTATATAATCCTAAATATTATTTAAGATTATAATTTATATCCTTTATAAATATTTTTAAGAACTTAATGAGTCATATACAAAGGAAAGTAAAAAAAAGATATTTAAGTAAATTAGATTTAATTATAAAATTTATGAAACTTTACGGTAAAATATGAAATATTTAATAAATAAGAACTAGTATTAGATATTGGATCTTATTTAAGTTAATTAATACTTAACTAAAATTAATATTTAATTCTAATTAAAGTTTAATTGAATAAATCATATTTTATTTAAATTAATGAAATGTCTAAACCTTATTACAAATAAGCATAGGTTTTAAAGGAGATAGGACTCTTTTTGGAACCCTCTCTATAGCACTTGTGGAGTTTACTCAACCTATTCGCGTCAATACTAGTAAACGCTGGACGAGTCTGTAGTCAAAGTGATTACATGTAATTCATAAATCCAAGGAAAGTTGCAAGAAAATGATTAAATTTTATAATAAGATACAATTTTATATTCATACTTTTTTATATATGTAATGTTAAACCAAGGATTGGTTAAACCTTTATTTTGATGATAAAAAATAGTTTTTATTAATGTATTTGTGGAGCTTATTATATTTATTAAGATAAGTTTGATGAAAATAAGTCAAGAAGTGTTTAGTGAAGACTTGAAGTACATATATGTTTAACCTTAATAATAAGCGATGTGTATGGAATACAAGAAGACCAAGTTGACAAGAAGAGAATAATTGAAGTTTATCTTCAAGATTGAAGACAAGAGAACAAAGTTCAAGATTAGTGTTTTGAAAGGTTATTTATATAAGTAATTATTTGTAAGTGTTCTCTTTGGTCTTACCATAGTATTGAAATGGCTCAATCATGCATTTGTATTCATGTTTAGTATTTGCATATAAGACATATAATCAAAATGTATTATTTTTCATTTATGTGTGTGAAACCTCTTGATGATTGGGTAAATACATTGCATGATTATAAGTTTTGATTAAATTGGTTGAGCGTTAAGTGAATGAATAAATTGTTTGATTAACGATTTAGTTATTTTTGTATAACTTAAAAGGTACATCGTGTATGTTGTGAAATTTTAATTTGGATAAAGATTATTTGGATTAGAGTTGTATAAATTGAATTAGTTGTGTTAAGTTTATGAAAATTGTGTTAGAATATGTTTGGTATTGATTGAAATGCGTTGGAAGTGAATTAGATTGTGTTTGGATGTAATTGAGCTTGATTGGGCTAGAGGAAACTTGATCTCCATATGGCCAGTTGACTGAATGAAAAAGATCGGTTGACTGAATGGAGAAAATCGGTAGACTAAACATGGGAAAGTTAAAGGTCAGTTAATAGAACATAGGCATTCAATCAACTAAAAGTTACGAAAATGAGGCAAACGTTGGGCAATGGTCAATTTTCCAACAGTAAAATAATAGATGTTTTATAACATTATATAAACATTAGTTAATGGGGAATATTAAGATCTTTAGTTATAAATATGTAGTATGTGTGTTGTGTTATATGTGAAAAATATAGTGAAGTATCTACATATTGAGATTGAGCATTTTTTATGTATGTTTATCTGAGCTGTGTATACTTGTAACTATTCTTGTGAGTTTTTATGATACATTTAATTTTTAAGTTTAGTATCAGCCCTTATATACCTTGGTGGGTCAAAAGTGACAAATTGTGTAAGTTGTGAGCATGAAAAGGGTGAAAATTGTAAGTGAATTATTGTAAGGGTTATTCTTGGACCTTGAGAAAGAAGAGTGTTATAAGGTTCTCCTTTAGCCTTGGAAAAGGGAATGATAGGCGTTGCATTGGTTAGGTGACTCATAAACTTTTAATGATTTTGAAATGATTTTACTTTGAAAATTAACAAAATTGAGGCAAGTACACCTATCGCAAAAATAATACCGAGGAGTAAATTTAAGTCTCTAGATGTCGATCCCATGGGAAAAGGACTTAATTAGTAGGTTAATTAGATTACAATTATTTAGAAAAATCCAAACAATTTGATTAAAACCTGAAAATTGTTAAACTAGTCTAACTTGGTTTAAACACTTCGAAAATGATTTTTCATTGCTTTTGAAAATGTTTTAAAATTACCAAATGTGTAAATTAGCTAAGGATTGGGTGATTGATAATTTAATTAATCTTTAAACACATTTAAGGGCTCGTTAAAGTTCCTTTACAAAATCAAAACAAAGTTATGTTTAAGACTTAGCTGTTTCTCCATTAACTCTTATTTAAAGTTTGGATATGTTTCAAATCAAGTAAATGGTCATTAATTTCAAGAAGGTAAGTACTGGAATTTTAATCTCACATCTCTAACTCTCACAAAAAATCTAGGTTTGGTCATGTAATGATTAATTCGTGTTGCTTATTGATTTTCTAACAATTTAAGATGATTTCTCAAGCTTAACTTGTCTTAAACTCTAATCTTAGGTGGATAGCCCAAAATCAAATCTTTTAAACCTTCGATAAACAAAAATCAAACCTTATTAAGCTCTCTTAAATCATAAAAACACCAATCGTTAGCAATAAAAAAGATTTAGCCACACATTTTAATCAAAACATAGAAAATATGAATCTTAAGTCACATATTTTGATAAATCTATAAATATAAGCTGAAATAAGTAGTTTAGAAGTTACAAAATAGTCTTAGAAAGCTCCTGGATAAGTCTTAAACTCCTCAATAAGATCTAGGCCTAAAACATCTAAGAATAACTAAGAAAACATCTAAGAAAGAAGGAAGAGCTTGTTTCTCTATTTTGCATATTTTCTCTCTCAATTGTGTACGTGTTTTTGTCTTTAGTCTTCTTTTGGCAGCTCTAGCATATGTCCACTTGATGCCCCAAGTCAATAAAGTGGAGTAGAGACACACAGCAGGCGCAAATATGGAAATTCTATAAAAATATGCTGGTCTGTATTCAATACAGTGGTTTGACTAATGAATACGATGGTTAAAATACTGTCATATATAAACAAAATTGCGGATATAAATACGGGGTATTGGGATGTATACGGTGGTCTTTCTAGACCACTTTATTGCGTCTTCTCATCATTTTGTGTATTTCTTCATTCCTTCTTCAACAATCATCAATTAATCTTAAATCTTGTAAAATAAACAATGTCAATCAATAATTAAACATATTAAAATGATTTTATGGGTAAATTTAAATCCATTAACATCCAAAAACTCTATAAATTTAACCCCTAACAATAGTTTATTCCTTGACCTTAGAAGAAAGAGTGAAAGGTTATCCTTGAGTCTTAAAAAAAAAGTATATATCTAGCGTTATATTGTTATTGATTATAATAGTAAAAAAGTCTCAACAATTGTGTTAGGAACTAAATATAAGTGCAAGTTGATAGCTCCAAAATAGAATAAATCGTATAGTTACCTTTTACCCTTTCTCTTTAATTTTATACACTTATATTTATTGTATAATTTATTGTTATTGTTTAACTTGACAAATTAAAATTGGTTATTAGCTTCCACATTTAAATACATTGGTAAAACATTAGGTTATGTAACTTAGAAGAATTTTTAAACACCTAATTCACCCTTCCCCCTTAAGTGCCATATACCTCTAATAATTAATATCTGAAATTAGGTTTCACGTTATTATAATTCTAAATAATTAGTGAGCAGTGATATATGGCACTTTATGATGGAGATACTTATTACCCTCTATGTTTAGTGAAGAGAACTTCGTGGTTTGGAAAAATAAAATAAAAATGTTCATAAGAGGAAATAGTGTTGATTTGTGGATTGTAATTGCAGAAGGTCCCTATATTCCAACAATTTAGTAAATGAAAAATTAGTTCCTCCGGATGAATAAGAATTGAATGAAAAGGATAAAGAATTAGTCTTTAAATATTCAAACTTTAAATATTTTATGATGTGCATTAGATAAGAATATTCTTGAGAAAGTTTCAATGTGTACCTCCACTAACACCATATGGTGTAGATTAGAAAATTTTTACGAAGTTATAAGTCATGAGGAGATGCTTGGATCTACCAAAGAAGAAATAAAGATGAAGACTCCTAAATAAGAACTCAAAAAAAGCTTGGTGCAGCAAGAAGAGGTATGCACTAGCACTAATTCTTGTAATGATATAGCTAGTTTCTCTAAAACTCATAATATTATTGATGATGAATCTATTTGTTCAAGTTCTTATAAGAATTTTGATTGCAAAATAGATATGTCTTAAGATTAATCGATATAATATTTGCATTTTGTACTTAAAAGTAGAAAGGACTTAGATACTAGACATAGGAAAACATTGGAATCATTAGACGCACACAATATAGAAAATGAAAAATTACAATATGACATGCATAAATTGATAAAACAAAAGAATGACATTGAACGTGAAATGAAAAAAAATTTAGAAGAAAATAAGCTCTTTAAAGAAACAATTGGAATTAAAATGTGACATTGACCATGATAGTTTGGTAAAAGAAAATGCATCTTGTAAATTATAGGTAGATTCCTTTAAAGATTAGCCTACTAAATTTATAAAAGAGAATGAGAAATTAAAACATATGTTAAATGGTCAAAAGAGTGTAAATGATAGACATGATCTTAGTTATGTTAGTGACAATAGGCCTTCCTCTAGTATGACAAAATTTGTTAAAGGAAAGAATGTAGAGGAAGAAGAACTTAGGTCATCCGTTAAAAATATTTCTAAGCCTTCATCATCTAGCTCTCATTGTAGAAATAATCATTATCCATTTTTGTATGCATCAAGACCATTATATATAACGAATGTGCATATGTCTAAAAATAGACATAATTTCTTTGTTAATGTATATTATCAAAATAATGCATA
>JAOXYD010000002.1:10905923-10920487 GCA_028565735.1 Pinacopodium congolense
GAAAAGTGCATGCTCAATTCATATTCAATCACTTCTGATTGACCTTATTCATAAACATTAATTCCAAACATCCAATCCGTAATATATATCATCATTTTAGAAGTCTCAGACACTTATCAAATCTTCTAACACTCTATCTTACATCTATTAAAAGTCTCAGTTCCGAAGTTCACCATGATCACATGTCAGAAAAATATATATAACTTTCAATACACTAATCCAAATGACATGTCGCTTTCAGCATAGTCAATTTAATATCCATATCTATAACTTGCATGTTTTAAGATCTTTCTCATTGTGCTTCTAAATGCCTCAAAATCAGGACATAATTGTTTGGTCCAGATTTAGTGTTTCACTAAAGGTAGTTTCGGTGTACTATCCATAACATACTTGATACTAATTACATCATCATGATTCTTTCTTCTATTGAAAACTAAGATATACCACTACAAATTTTATGTTTAAGGTGCATTGAAAATCAGGCTCTAACCATCTTAAAATCAAGCCCAGATACGCAGGTTCTAGAACTAGTTTCTATTAGGTAGTTAAAACAAAATAGCCATAGATTAAGTTTCACTCATCAAATGAGTGCGATTGTTTCACCAACGTTCCCCTAAGACATTACTCTACAATTTCCATATTTTGACCAACTCTAAATACTAGCTCTAAGTACCTCAAAACCAATAAAAAGTTATGGTGTTCCAGAAAACGACATATCACAAGCAGTTTCACGAGAATGATCATAACTCTAGTTATATTCATCCTTTTTACATGATTCTTTCACCAATAACTCACTACCATCTAGAGATATAACATTGATTCTTAAGGCTGTTTCATATTCGAATCCTATGTTAATTAATAATGGTTCGAAATGTTAGATATAAAATTAATCTCGATTTTCATGTATACTGTTCCAATCTAATGCCTATTTCAACTCTAAACACTTACATACATCTCATGCTTTCATGCTTTATCAAGAGGGACCATATACTTACTTGTTATACTTTAACGAAGTCCCTTTTTATCTCCTTAAACCATGCAAATCCGTGCTCCAATCAAAGTAGGAGAAGAGGGATTTTAAAGAGCTCATCAAGATCTATAAAACACTAAAAATTTTGGCTTAATTTTAGTAAGAATCATGTATGTTGGGATTAGGGATTGAAGGTCACAAAGGAGGAAGAAGAAAGCAGAAGAACTGTCTGGAATTTGGACTCGAAATGGTTAAAAACCGATGGTGGTAAGTAAGTAAACATAATTGGTCAAAATATCACATTCTCATTGGTTTATACTCCACCAATCACTCTCTACCACTTCTCATCCCTTGTTTAAATCACCACTACTCACTAACCACGACTCATTTGATTATGAAATTTTGTAGGAATATCTAGGCATATATTAAAAATTGTTATGTTTTGTACACACCCTAATTCTGACTCCAAGGCCATCAATTAAAATGAAACATCTATGGGTCCTGAATTAGTATCCTAACATGACCAGATTTAGTAAAACAACCATATCTTTTATTATACTTATCCTTTTGACCTGATTCATTCACAAAAATACTATTAAGACTTAGGGCTACAACAGTGTTGTCTTATGCTCTTTCAAATTCGCACTCTATAAACACAGAAAACGAGTCTAAATGTTAGACTAGATTTTAGTCCTGAAATCAAATTTTGACTCCAATGACGTATAAATTAAAAACTCCTCCCCAGAACATCTTATAATTCATCAATCCACCATTTTCCATTTCCTAAAACATTTCTCATCACATCAATCCCTCACTTTTCATCCCTTTAATCATTCCAAATCACAAATTCATAAGTTAAGACACAAATAAATTTACATTTGCACGATAAGCAACTCAAAATCGCTTATATCCATAATTATCAATTGAATGCATCTAACACTTTTACCATTATTCCAAATCACAATGTAAGTGTGTAGAGTAAATACAAGTTCCAATTATACATGCGAAATGACTCTCTGAATAGGGATTCCTATATATATACAAGAATCGGGTCACTACATCTTCCAGTTCAAAAAGTTCCTCAAAATACTCACCAAATCCTACAAAACACAAAGAATCATCCAGAATAACTTAAGTAGCACTTTTTCATAAATAAACTAAATACGCACCTATTTCATATGCAAATATCCCTCATTCATGAGATAATAATTACAAAAAAACATAAAATGTGTATTAATAAGGTGCTATTAGGTCCATTACCTACTGTAATATGGTTGATGTGCGTATGGATGTACCTAAGTTTTAAATGAAAAATAACCAAGAATCATACTAAATAAAACCATAACACATGATGAGGTAGTGTACCTATCATTATGTAATATAGCTATAGTGAATCTTACACTATAAGTGAAGTTTTAACTTTACTATCTAGCCTACTTAAGATTGTTGAATGGTTGATTAATAAAAAGGAAAATAAAAAAGGACGCAAATCTAAAGGTAAACTCACATTAATTAATTGATAGTAATGAAGTTAGGATCCAAGTTATTAAACCTCCTAAGAAGCTTTGTATTCATTAACTCACCTTGATTTAACGTTTTTTTTTCATATTATCTTAGACTATAGGTTCCTTAAATTAATTCATAAGTTCATAGTCAAGGCATACAATTCCTGTTTAAATGGATAAACTAAGTGGTTGATCACACTATCTCACTTTACCAATTGAATGCATTATTAAGATTTATGGAACCTATTGTTTTGAATAGGCTCACACCTAATCCAGACATCTTAAATAAGCCTATGATCAAGGTCTTTATGCAAGATGCATTACTTATGGTTGATATAATCCTATATTTGATTCAATCCATCTAAACATTTGAAATTATATATTGAAATTGAATATTGCATAGTCAAAATCAATTTAAAAACCAATCTCAATTAATATCCGTAGATATTCAAGGAAAATCTGAAAAATTTACATTGAATCAAAGGAAACAATGTATACTACATTTTAGGGTTCATAATAACCCAAATCATATAGGAAGTTTGGCTCCTAAATATTCTAAGAATAACAACAAGAATCATAAAAAGAGAGGGAATAGATAGGCTCATGGGTGAAGTTCTTCAATTCCTTGACCCCTTGATGATGTTGTTGCTTAAAACTAATCTTGATCTTGAAAGCTTTATGGTTTTTTTATCCAACTTCCCCTTCAATTGTATGTAAAAACCCTCAGATATGGCTTAGGTTTCATCTTTCCTCACTAGGCGACTGCTCGAGGATGTTTAGAGGCAAGAGAATGCATAAAATAACCCTAAGAGGCTTATTTGTGTCAGTGGTCCTACTAGGCTCACAGCCAAACTCACAGGTATGAGTCTGCCTATGAGTCTCACTATTTAGATGTCACGGGCAAGCTCCTCAGTGTGAGTCTGCCCCATGAGCTCTCCAACTTTACCCTCTTTTCTTGCTTTTGCTCTAACTCCTTTTCCACTCACCCTTAGTCATGAAATTTGATATAGAGCTCCTTAACATGATGTAGTTTCTTGCAACATTGCTTTTATTTCTCTTTTTTCTCTTCAAAGTCCTATTAAACAAGATCAAACATATAAAATACATAAACAACATCTCATCCAAAGAATTTATCTCAATAATCACACGAATCACATGGATTTTCCCTTAAACTCAATATAACAATCATCAAATCATGTCCAAAATATGTATGAACTAGGAGTTATAAATGGTCTATGAAGTGATATCCAAAATCCTAGCCAACAGGTTTAAGAAAGTTATGCTAGTGATGAAAACCCTTGCTTAGATGCTTATGTCCATGGAAGGAGTATTAGAGATAATATTATGATTTCTTTAGAGTTATTCAAAATATATCTCACAAAGAAGTTGATTAAAAATTATGCCTTAAGGATAGACTTCACCAAAACATATGACTCCTTAAACTAGAATTTCTTTTTTAATTCAAAGCAAGTTATGGGCTTCCTAGCTAAATTCTTATAGTGGATTAGGAGGTGCACTGTAACTACCTCATTTTCAATTCTAGTTAATGTAGAACTAAATAAACTCTTTGAAGTTACTAAAGCCATGAAGCAAGATGACCCCCTTTCACCTTATTTGTTTGTCTTAAGCATGGAAGTTCTCAATAGACAGATAAAAAAAGTTTAACATCTCTAAGGAACCTAAATTCAAGTTCCATTATAAATGCAATAAACTAGGCAACTTTAATTTGTCCCTTGTAGATGCTTTGTTACTTTTATATGGCTCCACTCCTAATTCAACTAACCTTAAGTTCAAGTCACTAGAATTATTTAATGTTATCATTGGTTTTTCCTTTAAGAAAACCCCCCTTCTTCTTGTTAGCTAGTGCTAATGTCTAAGTGGGAGCTCTAGCAATATCTAAGGGCCATACCCTTCATCAACTCCCTTTTAAGTACCTAAGGGTTTACATTACCATAAGGAAGCTCACCTATAGGATCCATCTACAAAAAACTGCATAATTTGTGTAACAAGTCTCTTTCATATGGTGGAAGGCTCTAACTAACAATTTCTATCCTCACTAACTTGCATATCTGTTAGTGCTCCCATATAACTATTCATAAGGACATAGCAAAAACAATTGATAAATTAATTAGGAATTTCCTGTGGAGTGGTCTTGATAATAAGCCTAAAGTTCCCAACATTAAATGGTTTAAGTTGTGCTCTACTCATTAAATGGTGGATTAAGAATTCCTTTAACTAGAATCATGATCTATTCTATACTCATGAAGAGATTATGGAAACCGTTCACAAATAGGGAAAGCTTGTGGCTAAAGTGGCTGCATCAATACCTCTCCAAAGGCAAAAGCATCTAGAATTTCAAGCAAAATTCCAATACCTCTTAGACATTGAAGCAAGTGTTACTTGACATGAAAGTATTACAAGTTACCATAAAACATAGAATTGATAATGGAAGTGATTTTTTTATTTATTTTAGCATTGGCATGACTGTGAACCCCTAACTAATGTGAGAAAGCTTCATTCTTTTAAGATAATCATCCCAACAAACACCAAGATGCAAATTCTTATCAGAAAAAACACCCAATCTAGCCCGCACACTCTTCTAGAGGAGCCACAATAATCATGAAGAACATGTTAAGGTACCCCTAGCTCCTCTAGGAATGGTTAGATAGTCTGATACATGATAGGATGAAGTTATTCACAATTCTCTCCTGTAAGGAATTCTTATTAACTCATGACAAACCTTGATAAACCTAGATTGTATGGGATTCAATTTTTATTCCATCTAATGCTTTCACACTGTGGCTTGTAGCCAAGAAGAAGCTAAGAACAAAAGGTGCTCTAAAATTCAACTTAACAGATAGATTGTTTGAATTATGTCATAAAGTTATCACCTATTTTTTAATTGCAATTACTCAAGAACCTTATTGAATCTCATGCAATCCCTATTTTGGTTGCAATGCCTCTATTGTAATTGGTCCAATCTGATTATATGGTCCTCTAAGTTATATTTTCATTCAAAAGGCGATCAGAAACAGTTTAGATTAGCATTTGGAGCTTTGGTTTACTGCATTTAGTATGAAAGAAATAGAAGACTGCATGGATTTGGAGGAAATAGTGCTGAGCTTACAACACAAAATTTGGTGCATAAAATCAGAGAAGCAGCAACTATTAGAAATCTTGCAAGAAAATTGCCGTCAGAAGTGGTAGCTAACTGTAGACTCTAGCCTTCCACATTGTTATTGCTCCAATGTATGCACAATGGCCTGAAGAATTTGTTATCTGTTGACATTCAGCTGCTAGCATATTGTTTGAGGATCACCTTCATCTAACTGTTCGCAAGCTTGGCGCTGCATAACTGAAGACAACATATAGGAAACAATCTCCTGTATTCTTGTGATTCTATGTTCTCTACTTTAGCTTAGTTGGTGGTTTCTCAGGCTGTTTTGGCTGTCAGTCAGGTTCATCCTTGTAGCACATTGTATCTATTCTTTTCTTTAACTAAAGTTTTAACTTCCAAAAAAGAGGAGAAAAAACAGTTAACAGGCCCGGTTAGGACATTGATACAGCCAACGGGGCCTAAGAAGATACACAACCTGCTTATGTTTTCACTGGCCATGGCAGAGAACCAACAATAGAGCTCTCCAACCATTCAAAAAATGATTGCTAGAGGACCACTTAATTCTTGTTTGCCATTACGTGAGGTCGATCTTCTTTGTCAAAGTTTACATGGGCCCATGTAGCTAGGATTTTTCCTCTTCACTATACTTCTATAGTTTACTATTCTATGAAGCAATAATTGCATTTTCTACATTTACATAGGTTTGTTCAAAGGACCTGATACATACTACCTTTCACAAGTTATCCTTCCTAAGCTTGTAGCAAGGTGGACAGTATATCACCAAGTCGCACTCCCTATAACATTTTGGTCTTCACCACATCGCTTATGGACCTCTGTCATCCTCTCGACAGAATTGCAGATCCCACCACATTTCCAATCAAATGAGGCTGCACAATTGATCTCCAGTTCAGCCTTCCACACACAATCTGCTGAAAGAAAACCACATCAGAAACTTTCAACAAGTTATCTCAGAAAAAGTACAATAGATAGTTATTACTGTGCATTTCTCAATGCTTTTGACTGAACTTTTCAACAGACTAGGCTGAAGTAGAAAATACATTTGACTTGGTAGCATTGAACTAAAGATACATAATCAGCAGCTATTAGAACCTTGAAAGCGGAGCGTAGGGCTCATGGATTATGTTATTATTGAATTCCAGGCTAGGATTTTATGGCAATCTAGACAGGATGACCTGGGGATGCACATCATAGACTCACACTTAACAGTGGTGCGTACGTGCTGTGGCTAACAATTACAACTATGTCAAAAGACTTCCAACCTTTCACTGATTTCTTTCCATCCATGTTTTTCATTGCAGAGTCCTCTCTTTAATACACTAACCCACTTTCACATTTCTTCGTACATGTAGATAACCTGACATCCTAATTGGAATGCAGATACATCAGGCAAAAACAATTTAAAGGTCTATTCCGATTTATTTGTAGTTGATATGTTATCAGAGTAAAATCGAATATTAACAACATTGGTAGCCTCTCTCCTCGAAGCTATGAAATGCAGCTCTATGCATGTTCTACATTCCAATCAACAGTTGATGTCCGTAAGATCAATCATTGACTCAATTGATTTTCACAGACACAACAGAAAAATATAAATAGTAAGAAGTAAATTCCAGTTTACCTAGTGTCGTTCCACAACAGAGTCTCTTGTCATCCACATGCCTTACATCTAAACCTATAAACCAAGATCCCAATGAAACATCCTCATTTGCGTATTTATGAAGCACATGCCTGAGATGAATGAAACGAAAAATAAAAGTATTGTAGGATTACGGCAACTGAAGATTCTGATCAGCTACTTTCATACTGATGTTATAGACCACGAAAATGAGTTCTAAACCTCCAGATCTTTGGTATCAAACATGTGAACAGCAGTAAGAACCTTTTACTACAGTTTCTCTAGCTCTCCAGCGAGGTTACTAGTAGAAAGTGAAATGAGGTTCAGAGATCATCTTGACAGAAGAGTTCCCAACTTACTGGTTCACAGATATGTATCCTGCCAAATCCTTTGATATGGCATAAATTTGGCCTGCAGCATGACGGAAATAACTGTTTCCCAGCACACCAAATTTCCAGTGCTCTGGTTCCTGATATTTCACTCCTCTGTTCCAAGGGCAGGTAAGACACTGCATCTTACAAATACAGAACTAAATACAAAAACTTGATCCCCAAGCTTACTTTTTAGCAACTACAGTGCCATATTTCATGCAACCAATATAAACCCGAGGCTTGATGCGGTGTCCAGCTAAAATAGAAGCAAGAGTCACTGTGTATATTAAGGATAATAAACTTAATTAGATGACCAGAAATATTGCATATGCAAATAACAGAAAGAAAATCTTCATGCTCTGCAAGTTTACTCCTCTTTCAATTTTGATATATGATTTGACAATTTCACCCTCATTTTTCATTAATCCATCGTAAAAACATCCATCATGGCCACCACAAGCTTGTGAACATTAGCTGTCATGTTCCACTATGATAATAAAACTATGTGATGATCAATTAAGGAGGGCCATAACTCCCAAATTACTGTGCAACTTTGGACAGTAGAGAAACCATATGACATTTGAAGTTTATGCTCATGTGAAAATTGTAGATCACAGAATTAGACATCACAGAAAACAATCCTATACAAATTGTTAGAAAAAGGGGTTAGGAATTGAAGATTTACAAGATGATCAACATTTGAAGTTTATGGGACTATGCTCATGTGAAAAATGTAGATCACAGAATTAGACATCACAGAAAACAATCCTATACATTTTTTTTTTTTTAAGTTAGAAATTTAAGATTCACAAAATGATCAAACATCTCCTCACCTAAATTCACATGAACGTCATCATCAACTTTGACATAAAACTCTGCATCCCACAAAGCAACTGCTGTGGCAAAATAAGTCTTTGTCTTTGCTGATAATTCCAGGTAGCCTTCTACATGTTCCTGCTTATAGGTTGCGATAACAATAGTCATTGTCAATTTAATTTTTTCTTTTAGGACTACTGCCTAACTACTTAAAAATTTAAAAGTAAATTAAAATGTTATCCAGCTATTAGAATAGTATGATTCTAATGACAAGAAAATAAATTACCAGCTTCATAAAATCGCCATGCAACATTTGCTCTTCATCAATAGCTTTGTCAAGAACGCCACCAGCTGTTGTGCTAGAGAAAGTGTTGCATCTAATGAATACTTATTCTTGAACAAATATAGCACTTACATAACAAACAAGTAACTTGGGTAGCTGGGAGTGTGACCGGCAAGATAATCTGAATAGTTTAGATCTTTTACTGTATACACACCTTTTTGTAACATTCAAAGTGGAAAAACGAGGGCTGCTACGAATCATTCACTTTCCCTATAAATACATTCACTACTTCCAATCGACTGTAATTGCTATAGAGATAGCTTAAGATGAAGAATTCTATTCCTTTTTCTGCTGATGCTGGGATTTCTCATTTAACAACAATCATGTAAAACCACAGCAACACAGCACCTGATTAGGTGAGCAATTGCAACCCTAATGTAGCATCATGCATACAAGGGTCTGGAAAAATGAAGAGCGTCCTAATTATCAAAATAATAATAATAATAATAAGTGTGTCCTGCTTTTGTAAAATGCATCTGTTTGAAACTTTCTAACCAGGGACGAAGCAGGCTCATTGGTATGTAAGATAATCATCCTACAAAAGAACAGCATACATTAGATAAACTCATACCTGTGACCAATAACAAAGCGAATGATTATGCCCTTCTCTTCCTCCAGATTTTTTCTGTGCTCACCTAAGATTGTGTAATAGAATTCCTTCATCATATATCACTTGCAAATACTGCATATGAACTAAGCCTAAGGGTGCAATGACAGAAACAAGAAAACAAGAGGTGTAACCCATCAGTTCACCTTGTGGCATCCAAGTTGCACGGATTGAATCTCTTCTTTTCCTGCTACTAAAAGCTGTACTTATTCCTATAACCATAAAGTACTTTCTTGTCACATTGACATTGCGTGATAGAGGAGGACCATTCAACAAAGACTGGTGCTTTGCCTTTGCAGCAGCTAATTTCATCTCCAAGTTTGTTATTTTATCATCTAGAGTCCTACATTTCACGCAAAGTCTTACTGTTTCCATTCAGGTCACAGAAGCAACCATAACAAGAATCATTTGAGCTCACCAAAAATTATACTGCATTATTGAACCTTGCCGGAGAGTGTTGAATTTTTGCTTCTCAGCCGTCTAAATAAGAAATAATAGTGGAGCAAACATGGTGAAAATCAGGTTAAAGGAAGAAAGGTTGACTGGATAAAATGGCAAGTTAAGGGCTTGTTTGCAAGGGCCTTTTATTTATGTTTTTTCTGTTTTTATTTTAAAAAACATAAACTAAAGGAAAAAAATGATTGTATTCTATTTTGTTTCTTTATTTACAAAATTAGAAAAACAAAAATAGAAATAGACAAACAAAAAGTTTGAGTTTATCAATATTTTGAAAATAAGTTTTATAATCAGATTTTCTACATTGAATAATTAATACAATATATTAAGTAATATGTATTTTTAAGGCGTATAAAAGTGTCTTAATCTAAGAATTTGAATTTATTTTATATTTGATTATCACAACTAAATTAATTTTTTTGGGCAAAAATTTCAATTAAAAAGATTTTTATTTTCAGTTTTTTATTATAAATATAAACTAAACAAATTTCTGTACAAAAAAACACAAAAATAAGAAATAGAGACCAAAAATCACCAAAAAAAAAAAAAGATGTAATGCCAAAGGGCCACTAAATCTACATAATGAGGATGCTAATTAGAAGTCCTTGCAGGAGAAGTCAACTTTTCAAAGCCATTATACTTGAACGAATAACTTCTGCAGTAAAGAAAAGAGTAGAAGACTAGAAAAGTAGCTGCAATTGATACAGAAGTTTGAAAGGTATTGCAACTGCAAATATTTTAATTAACGGTAAAAGACTTCTTCATGACCAGATTAAACTTGTAATTTCAGCACCAAGAAATTTATTTAATCTCGAACGGAACAGTTAAGTTGACAAAATTTTAAATAAGATTACGTTACTCCAACAAGAAAATCACCACGAAAGAGGTGCTTGAAGCCATGACTAGAAAGCACTCACAACTTGAAGTTCACAGCTCTTTGATTCAACAACTTTTCGTTCAGGCACTATCCACATCCTGATACAGAATCCTGGATCACTTCCATATGCAAATAACAAAAGTTATGAACTTGAACAATTTTTAAGCTCATGGAATTGCAAAAAATATATTCGAGCAGGCTGACAATTGGTACAGATAATGAGCCATACACAATTAGTTAGCATCTTAAAAAAATAAAAGAAAAAGAAAAACCAAGTCCAGTCCTACAATGACAATTACAAACCGAGGATAATTAACTTCATAGGCGGACATTCAGAAAATCGTCCATAAGAGCAAAGACCTCTTGGATTGAGCCTCGTCTGACAATTTGACCTACTTTAGTAAAGTTTATCAACCAAAACTAGAACTGGTAATTTCGAAGTTCGCTGCAAAAGCTTTGCGTTTTATCTTCTAAAGATTAGGATAGTGTCGGTGGTCCGAGTTCAGCGAAAAAAGAGAGAGAAATAAAGAAGGCGGTTATTGATTTCATGCTACTCAAAATTCTCGTATAGAAGAGGGGTAACATAACATTTGGATTTAAAAGTTCAGGATACAAAGGCAAGCCAGAATCAAAATGACATCTTTCGGACACCAAAAGTTAACAATTTCTTCACAATATTCCTTAAAGCCCCATCACATTGTCAATGCAAGCTAAGAGATTCAAAACTTGAACAGAAGCAGCAGGCAGATTACCTGTTAGTAAAGAACATTCCAACAAAAAAGCTGCTAAGCCAAAGTAAAAGAGCCAAATTCCTTGGAATGACATTTCTAGCCGCAACCTCATTCACTCCTCTAGTCTTTGTCACCATTTTACACCCACTAACTGAGAAGAATCAAGACTTGAAGATAGACGATCTCAAAGCAAGAAATCAATATTGTTAAGCAAATGGGCAGAATTGTCGGACAAGATACAGCACATAAACAAGGAAAAAGACCCGCTACCCGCCTGCCCTGCACTCTTTAAATGTTATAAGAAGTTTAGCAAGAAATCAATATTGTTATAGATGTTGTTTTTTTATTTTGTTTTTTGTTTTGTTAAACACATAAATCGAAAAAGACAACACACTAATACAGTACAGAAATTGAAAATAAAATACAAAAATTAATACAAATATATCAAAACTACAACTAAAAATTACAACTAACAGCAATACCAAACGACCTTAGAGAATGGACCTCCTTTTAGCTTCCTTTGGCCTTGATTAGCGATTCGTTTCTTAGCCTTGTTTAGTTAAACTTTTATTTCTAGTTTTCGTTTCTTATTTTTTAAAACATAGAAACCAATAAAAACAACACAGAAACCGAAAAAGATAACATATTAATACAGCACAGAAATCTAAAAAATATCACAGAAACCAATAAAAATAACACAGAAACCAATACACATACACATAAACAAAAATGAGAAGTGATACCAAACGTGCTTTTACTTTTTTAAATATAAAACTTAAAAAAGTGTAAAAATCAATAAAAATAACACACTAATATAATACAAAAAAATAGTATAAAAATTGAAAAAATATACAAAACTTAATACAAAAATACAAAAAATACACCAAACTCAAAGGATCACTTGTATTGTAGATTTAGTAAATTAATCATCAATTAAAAAAAAGGGAGTAACTAGGAAATCAACGTAGGAGCACCAGCTTTTACAGTCAGTGGTAAAGCCACTGGTAGGTCTCACATGAGACCTATCACCTTTTTAAATCAAAACTCTTATTTTACCCTTTTGTCTTTTTTTTATTTTATCCTTATTTAAGGATATAACTATCAATTTATATAATTTTTAATACACATTTACATTTTCATCTTTAATACATTTACACATTTATGTTTTTATTTATAATACATTTACATTTTTACCTTTACTTTATTTAAGAAATTATTAAAAAATTTAATTTTTTGTGTGAAATGACTAAGCACGGCCACATAAGGGCTTCCTAGTTATCCGTTAAAAAATATTATCCTTTCGTTAAAGTAAGAGTCTCTATTTTACTTGTCTAGTTACAAAGTTTGAGAATAAGGGAAGTTAGGATTGGGGCTTTTATGGACTAAACTTTATCTAAAAGTTATGAGACAACCTCACATGTACATAAATGATTATGTTCAAGTCCTTCCTTAAGGCTGGCTCATTTATTGCCTTACTCGACGTCAGGGTGTGTTGGTTAGAATATGAGTAATTTTTTTATAAAATTAATGTATTTGAATTAAACATTTACTTATAAATTTGTTTGTAATAATTAAATTAACATATTTGCTTTCTAATATTTAGAATCTAAGGTGATTTTATCTTATAAATGTGATCAAAATTAAGTTTACATTTATTCAAAGTTTAAAAATTATAACTTACAAATTTTAAGTTTGTTAACCTCTCTCAACTAAATAATAAAAAAAAGGGAGGGACATCTTAGCCCCTCTTACGACTCCTTTTGTATCACCTCTCCTCATTACTAAAATTAGTCAAAATCTTAACTATTAAGATATAAAAAATTAAGAAGAATATTACTATAGTTGCTACAACAATTTCTCCATCTCTCTTTAATCTTTCTCCCTCTCCACTGAACTTACCATCACAACGACCAATTAGTATAACTCTTTTCGTATTCTATACCATTATTGTCACCCTCAAATGATAAAACTCTTTAAAGTTATTCTTTCAGACAATAAGCTATTTTCCATATTAGCTTCACTATCCATAAGAGGCCCTTCTAATAAGGTATAAAAACCCCCTTTCGACTAAATGCACTACCACCGCCACTACCAATTGACCACGGGTTACACCTTCTAAACTTGTGAGTAGGTGGCCTAAGTTAGTAGTGCCTTAATACCTAAAGCGTCTTCATTATTAAATCTAGAGAGCTTGTTCTAGGTTATAGATGGGGATATGGGCATTTCTAGAGCTTATTAGAATTGTCTAATTTAGAGGAACTAAGGGCTTGAGAGCTTATTCGAGCCTATAGGCTAACACTATGACTAGAGTACTTCTTATTTAGATTCAAGGATCAATAATCATCCTGAAATCCTAAAGATATCTCCAACCTACTTCTTTGCTATTATTAGTAGTCTTGTTTAAATTTGCTTTATGTTTGTCTCTTTGTTTGTGTCTTTTGCATCTTAGTTTATCTAGCTTTCATCTCTTCATGGTATTTTATTTTTCTTTTTCTTGCAACAATTGAAATAGCATTTGCATCCTAACTCTCTATAGTTCGACCCTAGCTCACCATTATTGTATAGTTTAGGGAGATAGGAATTTATTATTTAATAGCTTGCAACGAACTCATTAAAAGTCTTAGGAGTGTGATAGTATTTTTGTTTCAAGTTTTAAGATATTATATTGCTGGATTAAGCTTTATTTTTCATAATTCCTTAAAGTTGTCTAAGTTTAACAGCTTCTGCTTTGTTCTTGATTTAATCTATTAGTTTTATGTTCTAAATTTTTTTTATTGTTATGATTTGTTTTATACTAATATATTGACATTTCAATAGGTTTATTGCATTGATTGCACATCATTTGAGTGGTTAAAAACATTTGTTTATATGTTGAAATAAATATAGACTGCATATTATGACAACTTGTGTTTATATTGATTAAATTAGATTGTTGGAGGAAATATTTGTGTTTTTATTGGATAAATTTATTTTTTTAATGATATGTGAATGTGTTAGGAGGCTTGGTCGGAGGACTATATATTTTAGTTGGATAGCTCTTTTTGTACTGACCGTTCATATCTATGACAGTGGAGCTACATTTTTGGCTATTTTGTGTTGTTTTGGTTTCATTTTCTTACAGACTGCAATTCCAA
>JAOXYD010000002.1:10931467-10953952 GCA_028565735.1 Pinacopodium congolense
CTCATATCTGAGTTTAGGAATCATCCGAGGGGGTTTCTTAACCTAGATTATCATTTGTTTTACTTCATTTTTTAGATTAATCAAAGTTCTTATGCTTATGCTCATATCTATGAATGTCCTTTGATTTTTCTGCAAGATCTTAATAAAATAGAGATTTGTTGGAGTCCAAAATCAAGTTGAAAGTTCAAGATATATACAGAAGTCTTTTTTTGGATATTTTTTTAATCTCTAAACTTTATTTTATAACTCATATTTTTGGATCTATCAAGACATGTTGGTTAAAGTGTATTCTTGTATGTTTTGATCAAAATGTGTGGCTAAATCATTTTTATTGATAAGGATTGATGTTTTTATGATTTAAGAGAGCTTAAAGACATGTTATAGGGTCTTGATTTTTTTTATTGAAGGTTTAAAAGATTTTATTTTGGGTTGGCCACTGATAGACATGAATTTTATGACATATTTGCCTCCATTTAAAGCCAAATTGTTGTATAACTGCTTATGTTTGTTATTTTTAGGCTTAATTATGTATTTCATTGATGAATATTGAAGTTGGAGTTGATTTATTTCAGAAAATTTGAGAAAAGGCCGTTAGAATTCGAGATTTTGGAGTAAAACGGAGGGTTTAGAGAGGCGCCGTTTAACTCTGCCGGGCATTGTTCTACCCCTGCATTTGAGATTAAAATGGTGATGCTCATCAGGCGCCATTTGACTCGTTTCAAGTGTCGTTTAAGTAGCAGTTGACACCTTTCCAGCTGGATCTCCTTCTCCACTTATTGTAACTTGCTCTAGTTTCTCTCAACTTGCAGCTGACACATATAAGGACAAACAAAAACCCATTTGTACAAGAGCTAAATAGAGAAAAATATGAAATTGAGAGATAAATAAGATTAAGAGAAGCTTATGGTTATTTTCTCTTGTTATTCACGTTTTTCATCTTGTTTTGCAGATCTGAGTTGTATTTTGGAGTTGTTGAAGCTCAATACACGTGATTCAACCTTGTAAATGTGTTTAGAGCCATATATTGGTCCACTTTAACTAATTTTCATCTATTTAATTAACCTTTCTTTATCATTTGTGTAAGAGTATTTTTTATATGATGAGATTCATTTGTTTCTTGCTTAAAATGAGTTATTGAATTTGTTTTGGTTAGGATTTGTTTATGAAATGGCCTGAGCATGTGCTAAATATGTTCTGACCCTTAGGATCCAAGAGATCAACCTAATTTATTGGACAAATCCTTAAGCAACCTGATTTAAATCATTGAATAATAAAACTTTGATTTATCTTAAGGGTCAGAATATGAAATTTAGAATTTTTGGATTAAACTTCTTGGTTTTTAAAGCCTTATACTTAAGTTTGTGATATAACCAAACTCCAACTTAAATATTTAGAGATTAAGTCTTGTCTTAACAATAAAATTGCTTAGATTGAGTGAAGTGATGCTAGAATAAGTCCTTTAATCCATTTTTAATTCATTTGGGTCATTGAAGAGGAAATTCCTAACCAATTTGATCTATTAAGACAACTTCTTTTATTGAACTAAGTTATTTTACATAACTTGGATATTTTAAGTTTATTTGGTAATTTTAGTTTATGTTTGCATTCAATTGGGATTCTCTAGATAATTTTGACCAAATTTGCCCTAGTACTTACAATTTAGCAAAGTATCCCCGTGGGAATAATCTTTGAATTTTAAATACTTCCACTTATTACTTATGATTAGTGCACTTTCCATCAGTGTTGGTTTGAATTGAATTGATAAAATTGAGCTTAAAAGAACATCAATTTGGAATTAATTTGAATGAATTTGCATTTATAGAAACTAACCATTAAGTTTTTGACACCGTTGCAGGGGAACGACGTTATTCATAATTGGAATACTAGGAAGAATTTGCGAGTATTAGTCTAGGACTTTTAATATTGTTTAAAGTGTTTGTAATTATTTTATTTGTTTGTTTAGCCTACTTTGTGTGCCTTTTCTTTTTAAAGTTTGTTTGTTTTAGTTTAAATTCTTGTTTGTTTTTAAATTTATATGCATACTCGGGGATCGAAACTCAAAAAGTTTGAATTTGATCCAGAGCTTGACCGATCACTTAGGAAGCAAAGGGAAGAAACTCAAGCGAGCACATCTAAATTTGTAGGAGTAGAGACCTCTATCGAACAATCCTTTTAATCAATCACTTGAATCAGAAATTGATCCATCTGAGTAAATAGAGAATAGAATTTTTGAGGGTGCTAGACCCTTAACTATGAGAGATTTAGCTTTAGGTAATAGAGGGCAAACTATGGCTATCATTGTGTAGCCTAGGATCAATTCTAACAACTTTAAAATCCCTCGTAGAATTATCTCAATGGTTAGAGCTTCCTATTTTGGTGGAACTACTCTTGAAGATCTAAATGAACACTTACAGAATTTTCTAGATATTTGTGATCTTTTAAAGAGTAATGGAGTTCTTGATCATGTAGTTAGAATAAAATTGTTCATGTTTTCTCTTAGACACAAGGCCAATGCATGATTGAATACACACCCATTGGCTCCATTAAAACATGGGATGATCTAATGAAGATGTTTGTAACTAAGTTTTTCCCGCCTGAAAAGATTGCAAAATTAAAGACAAAATTAGCTTTTTTGTTCAATATGAAAATGAGAGCTTATCTGAGTCATGTGAGAGATATAGGGAAATGTTGGCTAAATGTCCTGGCTATGATTTCAATACATGGCAATAAGTGGATACATTTTAAACAGGTCTTTTATGCTCTACTCGACGCCTTATCAATGCTGCTGCTGGAGGCAGTTTCATGCATAAGACTTCAGAGGAAGCATATCATTTGATAGAAGAGATGGCAACAAATAGCTTTCTATATAATTCTGAACGCCATCCAAGAAAGGCAAATAGGGTGCATGCTATTAATGATATAGTTGTTTTAGCAACCCAGATGGATTTGCTAACTAAGAAATTAGATAGTTTGGTTAGTGGAGTTATGGTAGCCCATCCCATGCATCAATAGATTGTCAAATAGCATGTCCCTTTGCTAGAGAGCCTGATCAAGCCTAATATGTGAGCTACAATAGGCAAGAAATGATCCTTACTCCAGTACCTATAACCCTGGATGGAGAAACCATCGAAACTTTTCTTGGTGGGATAACCAGAACACTTACCAACCCCCAGCCTAGATAACCTGACAAAAAGCTCCACCACTAGGATTTAGAACAAACCACCCTCCTCTTGCAAAAGAGACAATCCTAAAATTTATGTAAGGTAATGAGCCTCATTTGCAAAACCATGAAGTAATAATTAAGAATCTAGAGACTTAAGTTGGCCAAATTGCTCAAGTTTTACAAGAAAAGCTTCTTGGTAAGCTCCCAAATACTATTGAAGCCAACCCAAGAGGGCATGCAAAGGCCATTAGCTTAAGAAGTGGTAAGGAAGTAGAGAGTAGAGAAGTAGAAAAGAATGATGATGTAGAAATGGAACTAAATGATAAAACAGTGGTGGAAGTAGTACAAAGGAAAGAAAAAAGTAAGGAAGTGGCAGTTGAAACTCAAGATCAATTCCAACCATGTGTTCCATAGCCACAAAGGCTAATTAACGTAAAATTAGATAAAAAATTTGGGAATTTTGTTGAAATGTTCATAAAATTACATATTAACATCCCATTTGCTGAAGGCATAGCACAAATGCCAGGCTATGCAAAAGTTTTAAAGGAAATTTTGTCCAAGAAGAGAAAATTAGATGAACTTGAAACTATCAAGCTAAATGAAGAATGTTCTGCGATTTTATTAAGAAAATTACCTCCTAAGTTAAAGGACCTAGTAATTATACCATTCCTTATGCCATAGGCAGTTTGAAAATAAAAACAACACTTATGAATCTTCATGCTATTATTAATTTGATGCCCTTCTCTATTTTCAAGAAATTAGGATTGGATTAACTAAAGCCCACAATAATTTCATTACAATTGGCAAATCGTTCAATTACTTATCTATGTGGGATTATCGAGGATGCCTTAGTCAAGGTTGATATTTATCTTTCCTGTGGATTTCTTGATGTTAGATATGGAAGAAGACAATAAGGTGCCTATCATTCTTGGAAGGTCATTCATGGCTACAACAAGGGCATTAATTGATGTGCATAGTGGTAAGTTAATTTTGAGATTCTAAGAAGAAGAAATCGAGTTTAATATGACCAAATCAATGCAGCATCCAATGGATAATGATTGTTGCAATTTTATAGGAATCAAGCATTATTTGAGAGATCCTTCGATTGAGTTGTGTTCATATTCCTTTAAAAAAGTGTTGACCCATTCTCAGTCCTTAGACCTAAATGACAATGGAGTAGCTGAAGTTTTAGAAGCTTTGGATGCAAGGAAGCTCTGTTCAGGATGGCATCCTTTGAAGAAATTTGAGACTTTGGAAAGGCCTATTAAGCCCTTACCAAAGCCATCAATAGAAGAGCCACTAAAGTTAGAACTAAAACCACGTCCTTCTTACCTAAAGTATGCCTTTTTAAATCCCTCATCATAATTATCAGTGATTATTTCATCATCTTTAGATGATAGTATGGAAGACAAGTTATTAAGGGTACCAAGAGAGCATATTAAAGCTATAGGTTGGACAATTTTTGATATTAAGGGATTGAGCCAATCCATTGGCACACATAAGATCATTATGGAAGAGGGCAGTAAGTCTTTTATTCAATCGCAGCCTAGGTTAAATCCAAATATGAAGGAAGTTATTCATAATGAAGTAATAAAATTGCTAGATACTGGGATAATTTATCTAATATCTCATTCACCTTGGGTTAGCCCAGTGTAAGTAGTGCAAAAAAAAGGAGGCATTACTATGATTCAAAATGACCAGAACGAGTAAATAGTAATAAGGAAGGTCACTAGTTGGCATATATGTATAGATTATCAAAAATTGAACAATGCCACTAGAAAAGACCATTTCCTACTTCCTTTTCTTGATCAAGTTATAGAACGATTGGTGGGGCACAGTTTTCACTGTTCACTTATCCTTATAGAACATTTACGTATATATGTATGCCTTTTGGGTTATGTAATGCCCTTGCCACTTTCCAACGCTGCATGATAGTCATTTTTTCTGATATGATTTAGTCGTGCAATGAAGTTTTTATGGATTATTTTTCAGTGTTTGGAATGTCTTTTGATTCTTATTTTGAAAATCTTGCTAAGGTACTTATAAGGTGTAAAGAGACGAATTTGGTTTTGAATTAGGAAAATTGTAACTTCATGGTGCAAGAGTGTATAGTACTGGGTCATAAGGGCATATAAGTAGATCCAGTAAAGATAGAGGTCATTGCTCAACTCCCACCTCTAAATTTAATTTGAGCAATTAGAAGTTTCTTAGGCCATGCTGGATTTTATAGGAGGTTTATCAAGGACTTTTCTAAGATCTCTAAGCCCCTTATTGATCTTTTTACCAAGGATGCAACGTTTCATTTTGATGAGAAGTTTATACACTCTTTTAAGCATTTAAAGTCTAAGGTTACAAGTGCTCCAATCTTAGTCTCACTAGATTGGGCTCTACCATTTGAATTAATGTGCGATGCAAGCAACTTTGCCATTGGTGCAATTCTTGGGCAAAGAAAGGATAAGATATTTCATCTTATTTATTATGCAAGTAGTACATTACATCTTTGTATTTGAAAAATTTTGTCCTTATTTAGTTTTATCAAAGGTAATAATATACACTGATCATGCGGCATTAAAGTATTTAATGACCAACCTGATACAAAGCCGAGATTGATTAGATGGGTTTTATTGCTGCAAGAATTTGATATCATAATCAAAGATAAAAAGGATGCTGAAAATTTTGTTGCTGACTATTTATCAAGATTGACTGAGGTTGTTCTTTACTTTTGGAAGGAATTAATGCTTGTTTTACACTAAACATGTAAGATAAAGTTAGGATCCGAGAAATATACCTAATTTATTGGGAAAATCCTTAAGCAACCTAATTTAAATCATTTAATAACCAAACTTTGATTTATCTTGAGGGTCATAATCTAAAATTTGGAATTTTTGGATTAAAACTTGTTGGTTTTAAAGCCTTATGCTTAAGATTGTGACATAACCAAACTCCAACTTAAGTATTTAGAAATTAAGCATTGTATTAACCATAGTATTGCGTAGATTGAGTAAAGCGATCCTAGAATAAGTCTCCTAATACACTTTTAATCCATTTACGTCACTGAATAGCACTTCCTAACCAATTTTATCCATTAAGACAATTTTTTTAATCTAAGTAAGTTATTCTGCATAACTTAGAGCTTTTAAATTTATTTGGTAATTTTGGTTCACGCTTACATTCAATTAGGATTCTTTAGATAATTGTAACCAAATTAGCCTTAGTACTTGCAATTTAGCAAAATATCCCTGTGGAAACGATACTTGGATTTTACATACCTCCACTTATTACTTGTGATTGGTGCACTTGCCATCAGTGTTGGTTTTAAAATTGAATTGAGAAACGTGTGCTTAAAAGAATATCAATTTAGAATTAATTTGAAGGAATTGGCTTTAATAGAAACCAACCGACACTGGCTTATTCTAATCCAAGTGCATAGATAATGTACTAAAGGTATATAGCATTCGAGATATTTAATACTTATAAAGCTTCAATGATATCCATTATTTTGTGTATGAGTTGATGTTTAACTTTAAGGTTGTAGGACTTTAGTTTTAGTTTGACAAGAACATAAATAAGTCTTAATTAAGGTTTAATTACTTAGAACAATATTAATTGAATTGAAAATGTTCCTATGTGGCCATAGTTGCTAATCATGGTTTAATATGTTTTTCATTTAGTGGAAATGATTTTTTTTATTGCGAAGTTCTTTAATGAACTAGATATGGTTCCTTGTATTATTCAAACAGTAAGGTACTGTGGAACATAAGAATCATTTGGCATGCAAAAGGAATTAAGGTCTCAATAATGATCCAAATTTGTATTTTGGAAATTCCTTTTAATTAGAATGATAATTGAGATAAAAGTTGAAAGGTTTAAGCAATTACTCAATTACTCAATTACTCATTAAAGAGAAACTTGTAGAGTTCTCTTACTAGGTCGCTGTTTCAGCAGAAATATGATAGACATAAGGATGGCCATGATATTAGATATATTGGCAATTGTCTCTCGTGCAAGTTAGAGATTGTTAATTTATGCTCTTACAGCTAATCAATTGATTGTAAGCACATGTATGACATTGTGATCTTAATTTAATAAAAGATATTCTTTATTTTTATGCATTATATTAGTTATATTTATTAATTAATTATAAAGATAAAATTCCTATAATAATTACTGTGCAATAAAAAACTGTAATGAGGATACAATTATGAGATTTGGATTGCATTTTTGTAATATTTTTAAAATATTTCTAGTCGTAGTTTCATCAAGATGAGATATTGATGAAACGGTTAGACTAGCACACGTTATGTTTCTTTTTTATAAAAAAGTAATTGATCTCATAAATTAAAATGTGGAGATACTTAAATAAATGTGTGGGTACTTGTTAGAGAATAAATTTACTATACTGACTCGATCTTGAAGATCCCAAATGTACTATTACTTGTGTCTGTAGATTTCCTCAAACATAATGATTGTATAATTAATCCTTAGACTTGAGATAACTAAGGTTATCTCATATAGGAATTACTATATTTTAATACTACTTATTGGCTACTTTATAAAGTGGGATAATTGGTAGTCTTTGAATATAGTATAAACTATAGGGAGATAGTTGTATGAATCAATATAAGATTCATCACATTAGGGAGAATGTTTTGTTGTTCTTGATTAGTAATGATTTGAGAATTTTTTTGGCTAGAATGAATTAAAAATTAGAAAGAAGTTTTCAAATATCAATTGTAAATCAATTATTAATTAGTAAAAATGAATATGATTAGATTATATAGAGTAGACATTAATTTTATACTCTATTATAATTGGAACATTGTATGGTGCAACGATCAAATTATACATTATAACTATACATGAACAGGTTCGTCAAACCAATTTAACATTCCTAATATTTAGGTGATCATGATATGTTCCTAGACATCAATCTTGATCTATAGCCACGAATTAATTAATTAGAGAATTAAAGATCAATTAAAAGATGTTTTAATTTATTTAATTCTAATTATGACTTCAAATTATAATTTGTGGTCATTATCAACGTATTAGAAATTTAATAGGTCACACATATGAGTTTATTTGATGAGAGCAAAATTTAATTAGGTTGAACTTAATTGTAAAGTTTAAAAAATTTTAGCGTCAAATATGAGATATTTATTTTTATTAAACATAAAAATAAATTATAATTATAATTAAAGTTAAAGTTAAATTTCAATTATAATTTGTATTTAATTTTAATATTAAAGAAAAATATTTTTTTCTACACTCCTAAAACCTTAATTATATATTATTTTCTCATCATTTTTCTGACGTAACCAACAATTGCGCGAATAAATATATTACTGCCACTAGATCATGGGAGTAGTAAACCACGCTAAAGTGAATGGGAAGAACTTTACAATAACATACCGTGAAGATTCGAGCACAAGACATCTTTGGAGGAAAGTGTTAACGGAGTATTATTAGTCCTAATATAACAAAGATGAGCAGTGAACTTCATTGCATTTCTCACCATGCACCAAATAAATTAGAGGCAGTTTGCAAGTTACTACAACAAGGAGGTAGGCTTTGCTCAAAAGAATCTCCTTAGTAAACATAAATAAGGTTAATATTATGAGTAATTCCTGTAATTTTCTAAATTATCATTTTAATTTTTATAGTTTGAAAACTATCATTTCGGTTCTTAAAATTTTTTTTTAATCATCAGTTCTTTATTAGATTTACTTATGTAGACCAATGAAATTTTAATATGTATCCATTTCACATTAGTAAAATCTGATATAGGACTATAATTAAAAAAAAAGAAATTATAAGAACTAAAATGATAATTTTCAAATTATAAAAATTAAAGTGACAATTTGAAAAATCAAAAGGATTACCGTTATATTAACTCACATCAATATCATTTATAGCAAAAAAAAAAAGAAAAGATCTATACGTTCTAGAGGAATAATAAAACGATTACGAGGGGAGCGGATGGGATTAGATACCCCAGTTGCCCTCCTTTGAAATTTGTGAGATAGCATAATTGAATGTATTAGCAAATACGGGCGGAATTTGGAATGTTTCGCAGAGCAGAAACAATTATATTAAGTTCTCTAAGCTAAAGCATTGGCACCCGCAACGATCTCCAGTATTTCTCCAGTAATCTTTGCCTGACGCTCCCTGTTGTAAATAATAGAAAGATTCTTCTTCAGCTCCATCGCATTATCAGTGGCATTGCTCATAGCACTCATCCTATTAGCCAGCTCACTGGCTAGGGACTCCTGCAATGCCTTCAGAATTTGACTATTCAAATATAAAGGCAACAAGGCATCAAGAATCTGAACAGGGTCTTGCTCAAATTGCAAAATTGGTGAGAAATCTGCTGTTTGTGTCCTAACCACATCTCTCTCTACGGTTAACTTCCCTTCTTTTGTAGTCAACCTGAAGAATTCATCCTCAGCAGCATCAACACATACCCCATTGACATCACATATTTCACCCTTTGGTGACAGTGGCAGCAAAGTATGGATAACAGGATCAGACTTGACAAGTGAGACGAATTTGGTGTACAAAAGTTCCACTTTATCAACCTCTTCACTAACGAATAATGAGAAGACATCATCTGCTATGGCCTGAGCCTCTTTGGCCGTGGGAAGATTGCTGCCCTCGAGAAATCTATCAACTGGAATATAAGGTCGACGTATGAAATAAGCGTTACCTTTCTTTCCAACGCTAATAACAGTGTACTCAAGTCCAAGTTCCTTCAATTCTGCAATTCTTGCTTCTGCTTTCTTGATAATGTTATTGTTGAAACCCCCACATAGACCTCTGTCACCAGTAACAACAACTAAAGCAATCTTCTTGACAGGCCTAACCTTGGTGAGAGGAACATCTATGTCCTCAGTTTGGAGTTGTTCATTGATGTTGTACAGAACTTCCACTAAAGTTTCAGAAAAAGGCCTACCGTTGACAACAGCTTCTTGAGCTCTCCTCACTTTTGCAGCAGCAACAAGCTTCATGGCCTCTGTGATCTTCTGTGTATTCTTCACTGAATCAATACGGCTTCGGAGCTCACGGAGACCGCATTGAATTGGAGTCACGGAAGAGGATCTTGAGAGGTTGTTGGGGGTCGAACTGTGGGTAGGAAGCTGAAAAGGATTGAGAGAAGAGCAAAATGAGAGCGAAGATGTGTCGGAAAGAGAGGATTTTGAGGACACCCACATCGTCAAATTTGCGCAAGACATGATGGCAATGATAGTTGCTGGAGACTAGATTGGGAATGCAAAGAGAATGAAGAAGAGAAAAGAGCAGAGATTTGGCTATGTAGGTTTTACTTTCTTTAGCCGGTTTTCTTTGTGGATGTCTATCTCTTTTTCTTGCTTATGCTATGGAGGACATCAAAGGAGCAAAATGTGTGGAGGGAGAAGAATAGAGTGGATGAGGCTTTGGGATAAGGATTTTGACCGTTGGAGATTGGTTGGGGCATGAAAATGATTCATTTTACCTAACGGTAAGTTAATGTCCAAAGTGATGTGGCGTGACCTCAGTGGGGGCGCAGCGGACCAGCTTATCACTTCGTAGGCTCCATGCATTGGAAGGTATATGCGGCTAAGCGACGTGGATGCTCTTTGCCAGGCCAGGGAGACTGGTTCAAGATTATAAATATTAAGAGACTGACTTGATTTCACTTTTGAGATAACAGAAACAGATCATCTGCATGCCATATCAACATATGCAGTCAGTCATTTTGGTAGCATCAGCCATAACGATGTAGCACAACAACCATATATATATATATAATATTAAAAATAGAGCCACACGGTCATAATGGGAATTCTATTGGTCTTTGTTAGAGAAAATATCACTTTCATGATTGATAAGGAGATGGAACAGCAACCATGCCTTGATGCGATGTGCCCAAGTTGTTTCCTGTTAATATTTTGGTGTAAATCAGTATGTACAAAGTAATTCATTCCAAACACTTGTCAGTGAATGCACAACCCGGATTGAAGTTGGCCAGCGTTCGTCAAACTCATACAACTATGTTCCTCCCGCCTTCTTGAACAAGTGGACTAAGGAAGACCATTCCCAATGTCTGCAATTCAACAGCTTCTTCTAAAACTGGTAAAAGACTTGTGCATATTTCATCAATCACTCATTTTCTTCAATCCCTTATCCTGTTGAAAACTCAAGCTTGCATAATAAATTGAGCAGTGTGCTTATAGCAAAGTTAGTTTGCTGGAAGCCCTGCATTTCGCGTTACTCCTCATGAATCTTCCCACTCTTGCATTGGCCATTCATCAAGGCTTTATAGAATACAATGTCAAACAAGCCGGTGGCTCCATTGACAAATGACGTCTATTCTTATAGGATTTTCTCTTTGCGGTGTGTATCCAACAGCATCATGAGCCATGCCACAAACAATTAAACTGGTCTAAAGCTGCGTTATTCCAGCCGAGTTATTACTATTACATAGTAGATTTGTGTATATTCATGCATCTGGCACAAGGTTCTTCTATAGACCATTTTTCATGAAATTTAAAGCTTAAGAAATGCGAACCATTTTAGTAGAGCCCTTCGGTGAGAATTGAATGGGCGAATTCATCAGGACATATTTGTGGTTTATCAATCATGTCAAAGTGACAGAATTCCGAGGTCAATCCCTTCCTATCATTTCATCACATAACTGTAACAACTTCTGAAAACTCAGATACAATTGAACGCCGCCTACCAAAATTCAATATTTTCTCTAGATATGACAAATTAGATTGGGTGTAGCCCGCCTCGAAATCAGCAGGTCAAGTTTCTTCTTATCAACTTCGAGTTAGGACTTAATATTTTGAACTAATCAAATTCTATAAATTAATTGAATTAGCTCCAAAGTCAACATGTCAAATAATGTCTGATCGGACTTAGGTTTGGACTTGGTAGTTCAAACCCGGTTAAGTTTAACCTTGAAAAAATTAGATTTAAAAAAAAAGAATTATTTAACTTGTGGAAATTAGGAAGTAATTGGTAAGTGGTTATCATCTGTTCAATATGCATATTAAATCAAAAGATTTTAAATCCTCAATCTTTTTGATTAATCGAGATTTTCTAACACCTATCATGCATATAAAATACAAATTTATTAATGAAGCATAGATGGATAATATGAATTATAAAATATGTTAAAATAGATGAAAAGTTATTAAAGCAACCAACAAGTCAATCAATTCCATTTAGTGGTGACATCAGTTGCGCACCAATTCCAAGCCCTGGAATAACCCGTAACCTATCCTATATGCCTTATTAGTACTCCTTATGGATATAAATTGTGAGGCAATGATAGAGTACATGTGTGAAAGTTTATAAATTTCTAACTAAAAAGTGCAATGCATTGAAAAATTATAGGGATGCATTTTGTTATGTGTTATTATGTAATTTTATATGGATTCATCGATACTTTTGATGAAAAAGTACTCAACTTGTTTCATATTGTGTTAAATGAAATATTTGACATGTTTTGGTTGAAAAGGTCAAGTTTTGGAAGGATCTGGAGCAAATTGGAGCAAAGGACCTATTACAAATTACTAAAACGACGGATCAGCTCGATGTTGAATCATGCCATTTAAGTCTAAGCCAAAGGTCATTTTACTTTACTATCCAAAACCTTAAACGATGCCTGGACCAAGGGGCATTTAGCTTTAAAAATCACCGTTTAGTGTGCTAGCAATGAAAAATAAAGGCCTTGTTTGGTATTATTAGCATTTCTTGTTTTTGTTTCTGGTTTTTAAAAACATAGAAACAAATAAAAATAATACAGAAATCGAAAAAGATAACATACTAATATAGCACAAAAACTCATAAAATAACATAGAAACCAATAATAATATCACATAAACCAATACACATACAAAAAAAAATAGAAAACAGAAATGAGAAGTGATATTAAACGTGATCAAAAGGGACATAAATGTTTTTCCTTAAGTCTAAGCTATATCTTAATTAAAAAGGGTATAAAAACCACAAAAGACGTATAAAGGAGGGTAACATTCATTTCCTAGCAGCCTCCATCATTTTCTTAGAGTTTCTTCTTAGTTTCTTAGCATTTTCTTCGTGTTAGGGTTTAGATTAGGTCTTGTTTCTGTTTTAGGTATTGTTTAGCATTTAAATATTACGTTTATGGTCTATTTATGCTTTCAATTATTGTTATTTGTGTCTTTTTATAGTTGTTGTATTTGGCTTATGTTTTTACGTTTTTTATTATAAGAACCTTGAGACTTTGTTAATAAATTTCTTTATTTCCTTTTCCAGTAGTTTTGTTCTTAATTTTTAGCCTTTGTATTTTTTATTTCAGTATGTTTATTTTTAATTTATTTTTTGTTTTATGTAACTTCAATACGTTATGTTAGATTTCCTTTGAGTAAGAAGATATTGATGGAATAATGGCTTTATAATTATGAGAAATGACCTAATTTATACTAGGCATTATGTTTTAGGTTGAGATTGAATTGAAATTTAGGTTAAGTAATATGAATTAGGATTTATTCTACATGTTTGGCCAATCTATTAGCGATTTCTATTTCAATTCCTCAATATAGGCTATTAATACGTAATCGTCATTAGCAAATACTATAGGTAGCGTTAAGTTAAGTGATTATATAGGTAAACTTATTCAACTTAGCCTAGGATTTCAATTCTTTAGGCTATATGATCTGAGCTTACGAGATCATGGCCTAAGTTATTCATTCCCTAGTGTCTAATGATATCACACAATTAAATTTAGAAAGCTTGTTCTAGGTTATTGTGTGATTACAAGTAAATTTCTATCGTATAAGATTTGTCTAAAATCAGAGGAACTTAGTATTCAAGAGCTTGTTTGTACAAATAGGCTAGCATCTTAGATAAAGCATAATCTATATGTTTTCAATTATCAAATTTAAGTCTTGAATCCCATATATTAACTACTGCCTAACTTTCCCTTATTGTTATGTGTTTGTTTTTATTCTGTGTTCTTACTTATTTGTTTTGATTTCATTTGTTACCTTTTATATTTGTTTTAAATTTACAAAAGTCTAGGGGGTTTTATTTATTTTTATTTTTCTTTGGCATAATATTAGAATAACATTAAACTCTCCCCAGCTCCTTCTAGATTCGACCCTAACTCACCTTACTACATAGTAAGGTTCTATTAGGTATTTATTATTTTTTCATTTTAGACGAGCTTTCCAAAATTTGATACCATTGCCAGGGAGCTGGTGTGGTGTTTTTTTTTCTATTTCTTTTGTTTTTTTGTTATTTTTTTATCTTTTATCACCTTTGCTTTCTATATGTTTATGTTTCGTAGCTTTTTTAAGTAGTGGATTATTTTTAGTGTCCTTTTTAGTTTAATCCTTCTTGCATGAATTCTTATAATGATGAGTTTGAGTTTGCTACTATCTCTAGATTGGAACAACGGGTAACAAATCTCACATCCTTAGTTGAGCGAGTAATGATAGAAGTAGTAGACACTAAGGTATGTGAATTTTATTCATTTCTAAACCATTCTTTTGATATATTTCCTATCTTATAGGTTGAGCAGTAGTTTTATTGAGTTGGCAGTTTTCAGGAGTGCCAAGAAGAATGGTATGATCCTTTCACTCTAGTTTGCTATTCGGAGTGGGAGGATCAATATCACTTTTCATATAGGAGCAACCAGTATTAATTCAGTTCTCAGTCATCATGTTATTAAAGCCAGCTGCATTTTTAGCTTATGTCTCTACCTCTAACATTGCCACCACCAGTTGATAGGATGTCACTAGAGTAGATCAGAAAGAGCTTGGCTATGAGTAGTCTTTAATTCCAATAAGAAATGAGAAGTGACTTGAAGGACTTCGAAGATTAAGTGAACTAACTAGTAAAAGTGATAGTGAACTTAGAAGCCCAAGTCTCTACAAGTATTCCTAGCTGACCAGAGGGAGACTATGGGGAGATAGCATGTGCCCTTTTCTTAGAGGGTGGAGAATAGCAAGGAGTACGAGAAAATCTAGGAGGAGGCTATTGAGGAAAAGGAGTTGATCTTGGAATAGAAGGAGGAGAAAATAACTCCTATGGTAAGTCATACTTCTTTTAATATTGCTAACTACATTTCTATTCCTTTTCCTAATAGGTTGAGGAAAGAAGAAGAAGAAGAAGAAGAAGAAGAAGAAGAGAAGAAGAGAAGAAGAGCAAGTAAGAGAGGTAGAAGAATCGGAAGAAAGAAGATTTGAAATAGGTTGGATGCTTAAAAGAGTTTTGTGTAAGTGAGCTAAAGGGGAAGGTGACGAGCAGAATGTTAAGTCTCTAAAATCGTTCCTTACATCAATAAGGAGACCATTCTATTGGAATGGCAATGTCCATAGTGAAGAGCGAACCATGGAGTATGGCAGAGAAATAATGTAGTTCCACTTTGAAGCTATAAGACATTATGCTAATTCTGAGTTGACTTCGAGAGAAGCTGTTCCAGACTCTTCAAAGACGTTAAGGATACTTCCTATTAGGTTTAAGTATCCATTTGACACTAGATGGTGTACTTAACAGGGGTCCAGCTTATGTCTTTAATTAAGGGCATAAGCGCTTTTTATAAGGAATTTCAACCGTATCCTTTATTTTATGTGTTTTCTCTTTTATAAATAGTTTTTGGTTGATTTGGTTTACATGCTTTATTTATTTATTTATTTGCATGTTTTTGTTGTAAGTGGAAGTTGAGCTACATTATTCTTAAAAAAGGAAGCTATAATCTCTATTCTCAATGTTGATATGACCATTTTAATCTAAGGGAGTATTTTTATTTCCATCCTTATATTTGTATTTCTATTGTTTTAGGACATTGAGGATAATGTCCATTTTAAGTGCAGGGATAGAGAAAGTTTAAATTTTTCTACACTTGAGCTGTTATGAGTTTAATGGTTATGGTTTGAATGTATTAGCTTAAAAAGATCTTGATCTTTAGTTGATAGTTATTATGATATTTGAATGCAATTGATGCTTTTAATTTGGTGAACAATGATCAATTCTTGAATGATTCTAACCTGTTTTTTGTTTTTGTTTTTTTCTTAAGTGATGACATGTGTTTAGCAACCCCTTTATGTATGATATTAAGTGCTTGAGATCATTTTATATGATTTGTCACATGAATTTGGAATTAGACGTTGTGTTTAAATTGACAAAAGTGTATGTGTTAAATAAGTGAGCATGTTTTCACTCTGCTATCTTTGAATTTATAAAATGATCGAAGTATAAGTAGTGCTAATAGCCATTTGAGAATGTGATATAATCTAGTAACTAGAGATGCTCGTGATAAAATATTCACCCTCACGTCAAAAAGTTAGATGGCATCTCAAATAAGCTTAAAAGGGATATTTTAGTTGAGTAACTAGGATCATTCATGACAAAGTATTTGATTTAGCATAAAAAGATTATGTTTTTTCCTATATAATGCTCTAAAGTTGCAGAATTGTGTTTACTTTTATGTTTTAAACATTCTTGACTTTATTCACATGATGCACTATATGAATGGCTTGGACATGTAGTATTATGTATATTGGGTTAGTTTTGATTGACTTAGTGTGATTTGAATGTGATTAACCAAGTTTTTGTCATGAAAGAATTGACAATTATGAACTAGATTAAAGGTATTGATTGGTTTTTATTTTTACTCAATTAGCTTGAGAACTTAGATCAAGATTGCTTTGAATATAATGTTTAAATCATTGCTTAAGAATAAGCAATAGTTTAAGTGTGGGGAGTATTTGATAGGAATGTATTTTGTTATATTTTATTTTGTAATTTCATAAGGATTCATCCTTACTTTTGATGAAAAAGTGCTCAAATTTTTTAATATTATATTGAATAATATATTGGAGTTGTTGACACATGTTTTGGAAGTAAAAGGTCAAGTTTTGGGAGGATTTGGAACAAATTGGAGCAAAAGACCTATTATAGAATGACTTAAACGGTAGCTCAGTTGGATGTTAAACGACGCTATTTAAGTCTAAACCATGCTCTTCAAAAACTTAAGCGACGCCTTGACCAAGGGGTGTTTAGCCTTAATCAACACCATTTTAATGTACTATCAATAAAAAATAAAAAAGGACATAAGACTCTTTCCTTAAGTTTAAGTTGTATCTTTATTAAAAAGTGTATAAAAGCCATGAAAGAAGAGCAAAGGAGGGCCAATCCTCATTTCCTAGCAGCCTCCATCATTTTCTTAGATTTTCTTGTTAGTTTCTTAGCATTTTCTTCTTGTTCTTAGGGTTTAGGTTAGGTTTTGTTTCTAGTTTACTTTTAATCTCGTTAGTTCAGTATTTTAGGTATTTTCTAGCTTTAAATATTCTATTCATCGCCTGTTTATGCCTTCCATTATTGTTATTTGTGTTTTTCTTATATTTATTGTGTTTGGTTTATGCTTTTATGTCTTTTTATTGTAAAACCTTGACGTTTTGATAATAAATTGTTTTATTTCCTTTTCCAGCAGCTTTGTTCTTATTTTTCAACCTTTATATTTGTTATTTCAGTATGTTTATTGTTCATTTATTTTCTTTTTTACATAATTTCAATATGTTAGGTTATATTTTCTTTAAGAAAGAAGATATTAATGGGATAATGACTTTGTAATTATAAGAAATGATTTAATTTGTATTGGACATTGTGTTTTAGGTTGAGATTGAAATGGAATTCAGGTTAAATGATATAAATTAGGAATCATTTTATAGGTTTGACCAATCTATTAAAGATTTTCAATTCAATTACTGTGTATAGTGTTGGCCTTAAATAACACCTAAGAGGGAGATGAATTAGGTTCTAAGAATTTTTAATCAAAAAATACAAACACTAGAATATGATAACAATAAATTTAAAGATTTGTGGAAGCTAAATAAATAAATATGTAATAAATAGATGAAATGAACTTGTACTTATTGAAAATAAAAGTAAGTAATACAAAAGATAAATTTAATAACAACCTACAAACTCCTTTTAGGCTAAAGGATAACCCACTTTTCTTTTTCAAGGCTCAAGAATAAGCTTATGAAAAATACTTTTTATAGGCTCAAGAATAACCTCAAAATACTCCTTGTTAAAGGATCAAGAATAACCTTACAAAGACAAAGTAACTACTCACTTGTAGAGAGAACTTAGGTCACAAAAAACTTGATACACAAAACACTCTTAAACACGTATTCACTTCAATCTCAGACCTTTGTTTAGATTTTTATCAAGATGCAAACCATAATCTCCAAGTTTTTATCACACTGAATAGGAATTCTATCAAGATGCAAACAATAATCTCTAAGTAGTTGTCTAAGTCATAATACTTGAGTGCAACAACTACCGGCGGCTACATATTCAGCTTCTGCCGTAAACAATGCAAAATAATTTTATTTTCTATAAAACCATGAAACTAATGCATTTCCTAAAAAGTTGCATACACCAGATGTACTTTTTCTAACAAACTACCCAAGTAATCAACATCATAATATCCAACTAAGCCCAAAGACACATTTCTAGGATACCATAGTCCAAAATTTGAAGTACCACACAAATATTGCAAAATACGTTTAACAACTAACAAATGAGTTTCCTTGGGAAGATTGAAAATGTGCACACAAATAAATACTAAACATAATATCTAGATGACTAACAGTTAAATACAACAAACTTCTAATCATACCTCGAAAGAGTTTTATATCTACCTCTTTTCCATCTTCATCTTTATTCAACTTAGTAGATGTGTTCATGGGATTGCCTAAGGGCTTTGATTAATCCATAAGAAACTGTTTTAAAAGCTCTCATGTATACTTTGATTGATTTATGAAGATACCATCCTTAATTTTCTTGATTTGGAGTCTAAGGAAGAAATTCAATTATCCCATCATGCTCATTTCGAACTCCCTATTCATACACTTATCAAAATCCTCATATAAACGTTTATTAGTAACACCAAAAATAATATTGTCAACATATATGAACGATTAATAAAGCACTTTAATCTTTCTTAATAAACAAGGTGGTATCTACTTTCCTTTTATAAAAAAAACTATTGTCAAGTAAAAATATACTTCATTTATCATACCAAGCTCTAGCTATTTGTTTTAAACCATAAAATCCTTTAGAAAGTTTGAAAACCTGTTTGGAAGCATCATGACTTTCAAAATCAGGGGGTTGTAAAACATACACTTCTTCTTGAATAAATCCATTTAAAAACACACTTTTGACATCCATTTGAAACAATTTAAAACCCTTGTGAGATGCAAATGCAATAAGTAGTCTTATAGCTTCTAACCCAATTATGATGGAAAACTTATCATCATAATCTATTCCTTCTTCTTAGTTATGCCCTTTAGCTACTAGTAGTGCTTTGTTTATCAAAATGTTACCTTGTTCATCTAATTTATTCTTAAACACCCATTTCTTGCCTATTATAGGATGATCTACGAGTCTAGGTACTAAGGTCCAAACTTTGTTTCATTCAAATTGTTCCAATTCCTCATTCATTACTAAAACCTAATTTTCATCATCTAGAGCTTCTTCTATTATTTTAGGTTCAATCTTTGAAATGAAAGAAATATGAGATAAATTAAAATGAGATCTAGTTGTTACCCCTTAGTGAACATCACCTATGCTTTAATCGGTGGGATGATCCTTCTTGTATCTCCAATCTCTTGGTAGCTCTTCATGTCCTCCTTCTCTACTTGGTTAAACAATTTGTGATGTTTGTCCATTGTCTTTAAGTGAAAGACGTTTTAATCCCTTAAATACATCTGCATCATCAAATTCAAGTACTTTTTTCTTTCGAAATGATTTGTTTCGTCAAAAATAACATGCATAGACTCCTTAACAACGTGAGAGTTCTTGTTATAAACTCTATATGCTTTACTCAATAAAGAGTATCCTAAGAGCCTTCATTGTTTTAGAATTAAAATTTTTCAAATTATCTTTAGTATTCAAAATATAACATTTGCAACTAAAAACTTTGAAATGACTAATTCTTGGTTTCTTACTATTCAAAAGTTCATAAGGGGATGTAACTTATGTCTAATATTCACCCTATTGATGACATGACATGCACATGTACATGCAATGGCTTCAAACCAAAAATATTTTGGCAAATTATATTTATTTAGTTCGTGCAATTTCTTATAAAGATTTATTTTTCCTTTCTATTACATCGTTTTGTTGAGGTGTCCTAAGTACAGAAAAATTATGAGCAATACCATGATCATCACAAAAGCATTTAATCATATCAATTTTGAATTCTCTACCATGATCACTTCTAATAGATGCAATTGACAAGGGCTTTTCATTTTGAATTTTCTTTGCAAAACTAACAAAAGATTTAAAATATTCATTTTTCGAACATAAAAATAAAACATAAGTAAAATGGTTGAAACCATCAATAATAACAAATGCATAAAATTTTCCTCTTAAACTAGTTACTTTAATATAACCAAATAAATCCATATGAAGTAATTCAAGAGGTCTAGAAGATATTACTGATTTCTTGCTTTTAAATGAGCTTCTTACTTGTTTTTTCATTTGGTATGCTCTGAAGATTTTGTCTTTTTTATACTTTATAGATGGAAGTCCTCTAACAAGTTGCTTTAAATTAAGCTTTGAGAGGAGATCCATACTTGCATGTCTAAGTCATGGGTGTCAAGTTTAAGTGCATTCACTCAAGAGAATTAAACACTTATCTTCAAGATTAGTAACACAATATAGATGAATAATGTAAATATTTCCTTCCCGTTTTCCTAAGAACACGACACTTTTGTTATCTATTTTAGAGACAACACATTCATCTCCTATGAAACTAACCTTGTAGTTCTTATCACATAGTTGACTTACAATTAATAAGTAATGTTTCAAACCTTCAACAAGTAAAACATTATCGATTAATGGAAAATTATCTTTATTTACATTTTCAATGCCAATTACCTTACCCTTGGCATTGTCCCCAAACATAACTAATTCTCCATCCTTACTCTTTAAAAGTGATAAATTGCAAGGGATCCCCAGTCATATATAGTGAGCAATCGTTTTCTATATACCATTTGTTTCTTTTTTAATCCTACAAGACAAATAACAACAATTTTAGGTATCCATTTTATTTAGGGTTCTTAAATGTTAGTATACCTAACTCATACCTTTTTAACTAAAAATAACACAAATAAAATTTAAAGAGCTATCACAAATATAAGGATTTAACATATGTAGTTTTTTTATGAAGGACAGAGTAAAAACATGAATTTTCAACCTATCAGTCGACTGGACCATACCATCAATCGACCAAATCCTATCGACTAGGTCGACCAAACTACATTTGGTCTACCAATGTCCTGACCAAACCTTTGAGGATGGTTTAAAATAAAAAAAAACATGCAAGCAGTAAAGAATAAAAAAATTTGAAAAACGGGAAAAGAGACAACAATCTAGTATTCGGAAGCCATATACCTTCTGTCTTGTGAAAGTTGTTATTTTTTTAAGTATTTGAGAAATTTTTTAGATGGTCATAACAAAAATAAAAAGCATGTCTATGATAGCCATAATATGTGCAAAATAATAGAGTATATGTCCTATTTGCATTCCTATAGTAATTTATATATCTAAGATCATTATAAAAACTTTGTTGAATATTTTGTCTAGGATACGTGAAGGTTTTTCTATCATTAAATCGATGTTGGGAGAATTTTCTAGGTCTTGATGTGTATATGAATGCATCATACTTAGGTAGCTGTCTACTAAGTGCATTATGAATATTCCTAGGAGTATATTCATCTTCTAAGTTTTGTATCTTCATAAAAATAGTCTTACTAGTAGATGCCCCATTTTTATTACTATATCCTAAACCATGTTTATCGTTTTCGAATCTTTGAACACTTAATAAAATATATAGTTTTCCTTTTCCCTTATTGAATTTTTCAAGTGATTCTTTGAGGGATTCATTTTTTTTTCTTTAGGGACCTTTTTTCATTTACAAGCTCATCATTGTCTTTATTAATTAAGGTCATATCTTTTGTAAGATTATTATTTTTTGATTTATACGCATCTAACTCTTCTAAGGCTGTCTTGTGCTTATCATGCAATTCCTTGTTTTTTTTTTCCGGTTAATTCTTCTATATGGTATAACACTTTATCACACGTATAATTATATTCATCTTCACTAAGAGAAGGACATACCTCGTTGTGTGTCATAAAGCACATGTTGACCACTTCTTCTTCTTCGGAATCGTTAGATTCAGGCCATACGACTTTCAATATTTTCTTTTTCTTGAATTTATCCTTCTTCCATGTCTTCTTTTCTTTCTTCTCATCTTTCTCTATTTCTTCTTGTAGTC
>JAOXYD010000002.1:10977410-11007357 GCA_028565735.1 Pinacopodium congolense
GCATTTAATATCACATGGTTTTATCACCATAAAAAACAGGGAGATTATTAAACCTGAGGTTGGTTCCACCTTTGTTTTGATGATGAAAAAATGTTCTACTAATGTATTTGTGGAGTTTTTTATGTGTAAGATAGGTTTGAAGAAAACAAGTCCTGAAGTGTTTAGTGAAAGACTTGAAGTGCATTCATGTTGAGCCTTAATGATAAGTGACGTGTATGGAATACATGAAGTATGTTGGAGATGCATGAAGACCAAGTTGACAACAAGAGAAGCATTGAAGTTAATCTTAAAGATTGAAGATAAAAGACCAAGTTCAAGAGTAGATTTTGATAGGTTTTAAAGTGTAAGTAGTTATGTAAGTCAGCGTTGGTCTCATCATATGTTGAAAGGGCTCAATCTTGCATATGCGTACATATTTTGTACTTGCATGTAGGATGCATAATCAAGAGATTTTATATGTATTGGATGTGTATGAAAATCTTAATGATGTATGGATGGATATATGTCTGGTATTGCTTGAGTATGTGTGATGATTAAATAGGTTAAGGTTTAAATGAATGAAATTGGTATAATAAATGATTTGATAAATTTGTTAAATTGGTATGACTTATGTCATTAAGTCTTGACTTGTATGAAATGGATAAATATTGTTTGAATTAAAGCTGTATGAATTGGTTAAGTATGTATGTGTTAAGATGGTTAAAATTAGTTAGATTAATGTGTTAAGGAAATTTGGTAAAATAGGGAATTGATTATGTTAAGTTTGTGTAGAATGTGTTAAAATATATTAGATTGGGTTAATAAATGAATCGGGTTAAGTATAATTTGTTTTGACTTGAGCTGGGCTGAGGAAGTTTCGATCCTAGAGGGATTGGTTGATCGAATGAAGTGGATCGGTTGAATGAATATTGGTTGACTAACCCTATGATTTCAGTCCACCGAACAAGTGAAATTACAACAAGACATTAAACAACATTCGAATTTTGTAACAGTAATATAAATAACATTACAAAACGTTGGGTAATAGCTATAAATTGTTATAAGGCTTGAATATAGATATAAATATGTGTTGTTTGTGTGATTTTTATATCTAAGAAATATTGAAAACCTTCATACTTTGAGATTGAATATTTTTTGGCTTATTTATGAGTTTAAAGTATAGTTTGTGTAAGTTTCTGTGAGTGGTGTATATGTGTTAGTATTATTGTGAGTTTTGTGTTGCATTTCATATACAACTATAGTGTGAGCCCTTATACAACTTAGTGAGTCAAGAGTAACAAATTTTGTAAGGTGTGGTTGTGAGAAGGGTGAAAATTGTGAGTGAATTTGTGTAAAATTTATTCTTTAGCCATAAAAGAAGAAAGTATTGTGAGGTTATCCTTTAACCTTAGAAAATTTCGTGATATGTTATTCTGTAGCCTTAAAAGGAAGAGGGAAGGTTATCCTTGAATCTTAAAAAGGGATTGTAATACTAACGTTGCATTTTTTGTTGCAATAGTGCAAAAATCTCAACAAGTGGTATTGAAGACTAGATGTAGTGGCAAGTGGATTGTTTAAAACTAAGATAAATCATTTATATCTCTCCTCCTTATACTTTTACTTTTGTGTACTTATTTTAATTGTTTAATTTGTTTTTTTAATTTGATAAATTAGAATTTTTGTTTAGCTTCTGAGTTTAAATAAACTGATAAAAGATTAGGTTATGTAATTTAGAAGAATTTTTAAACATCTAATTTACCCCCTTCTTAGGTGCCATATAGGACTAACATGTTCAAATCCTACTTGGGGAGATTTGATTCATTTTGAAAATCAGCAATATTAAGATGATCACACTTTCATATTTCAAGGAAGAAGAAGAGGAAGACTTAGAGTTAGAGGAAGAGGATGTGGAAGCTACCAGTTAACAATTGAAAACTCAAAGTTAATAGACAAATTAAATGTGGAATGCTATTAATATCATAAGTATGGACATTACCAAAAATAATTTAAAATAAACATGTTCAAAGATAATGGAGAAAAATACAATCTTGTTAAAATAAAAGAAGGAATACCTTTATTAATGGATTGCAACGCCAACAAAGAAACTAGCAAGAACTTATGGTATTTGGACATTGGCTATAACAACCATATGTGAGATGAAAAAAAAGTTATTTTAATTTAGATGAGTCATATAAAGATGATGTGAAGTTTGAAAGGACAAAACAGTTGTAATTATGGAAAAAGGAAAAGTAATCATTTAAACAAATGGATATGTTACGTAAATAATATTAAAAATTATGTAGATTCAAAGACCAATCTCCTAAGCATTGGTTAGTTGGAAAAGAAAGGTTATAAGTTTTCTATAAAGATGGAGTTTACAAAAACCAAGATGTCAAATAGAGTTTTATTGCTCATGTCAACATGTCTATAAACATAATGCTTCGTCTCAAACCTCCATAATATTCATCATGCTTGTTTCTTAGCAAAATAAAAAAATTATGAAATAGTTATGGAATTTCTTATATGAACAATTAAAATTTTGTGGACTAAAAATGCTACATCAAAAGAACATGGATATAAGTCTTCCTTAACTTATAGCTCCCTCTAAAATTTGTGATTTTTTTATATTGGAAAACAATACAGAGATAGGTTACAAAAAAAGTAAAACACAAAGATCAAGAAAGTTGTTAGAAATTGTGCTCTTTGACTATTGTAAGCCTTTTAAATGAAGGTAAAAGATATATTATCACCTTCATTGATTTTAGTCAAGAAACTCAGGCTTATTTCTTACAAAAAAATCTAAAATTTTAATTGGCTTTAAAACATTTAAAGCAATTATTGGAAAAAAGAAGTAAGATATCTAATTTAAGTGCTACACACAGAATGTAACAATGATAATTTCCATAATAAAATAAAGTATACAAGAAAAAGGTTTGCATTATCCTAAATATGATGAGAAGTTTATCAATAATGAGTATGGTGTCAAAAAGTTTTTGGCCCAAAGCTATTAATTGGAATCTTTACATTCCAAATAAAAGTCCAACTTTAGCAATTCAAAATATGACATAAGAAAAGACTTGTAATGGTTTCCAACTAGCAATTAATCAATTTAGAATGATAAAGGTGATAAATGTATTTTTCTTGGAGTAATTGGTCATTCTAAACCTTCTAACCTTTACAATCCTCACATTACAAAGATTATCATAAGTTGTGATGTAATCTTTAACGAAGACAAATCCTAATAATGAAATAAAGATGGTACTCAATAAATACAAGTTTTAAGATTTTATGGAACTGACTAAGTTTTATAGTCTTTAATTAAAATGAAATTGGTTTATATTACATTCAGAAGCTTTCAAAAGGTTCACAAAGCATATATTTTCATCATGGTTAACCTTTGAAAATTATTGAGTGTTAGCCATTGAGATTTTAAATAAGACACCTTTTAAGTATCTTTTTATTTGGAAAAATGGTTTTCAAATTATTGGGATTGATTTGTAAAAGTTTACTCTTTATCTTAAGTAAGATTGTAAATATTTCTCTTCATTTTCATGAAGAAGATTTTGTTTTATAAAAGAGGTTTCTCTTCACTTCACTTTAAAGAAGATTTTAGTGAAATATCTAAGTGAAACTTAGAAGGCGGACATTGGAAAAGTGTTATCATCAAGCCACTATAAGAATCGATTTTTCCATTTTCTCTACCCTCTCTCTTTATCATATTTGTTTATACACTTAATCCATATTCATATTACAATATATTGACATCATCATTTTTATTATCTTAGTTGAAATGTTGTTACACGCATTCATCCATCACAAAATCTTTTTAAGTTTGGAAACATTTGACTATTTAATTCACCCTCATGTCTTTGGTGCCATTTAGGTTTAACACTTTGCTTTGTATTTATTTTATGATCCTTTAGTCTATGACAAAGTTGTTCAACATTCAAAATGGAGGAAGGTAGTGGATGATAAAAATGCATCCATATAAAGAAACAATACTTAAGATTTAACTAAACTTCCAAAAAAAGCAAAAGACCATTGAAGTAAAATAAGCCTACAAGATGAATATGAAGTAAAATAGTGAAGTTAACAAGTTCAAAGCTCATTTAGTAGGAAAAGACCATATGCAAGAATATATAAGGAAGTTTTCACTCTAGTTTCATGACTTGTCCAATCAAATTAGCAATTGCGGTGGTAGCATAAAATTCATGGCTTATCTTACAATTAGACAAATTTTGGTCTTTATATGGAATCTAAGAAAGGGGTGAATTAAATAACACTATAATTTCAAAATTTTTGTACCTAATTAAAAATTACCTTCTTAATTAAAATGCAGAATTATATATCATAATAAGTAATATAATAATAATGTTCAAAATAAAATAAACTTGAAAAATAAAAAGAAAAGAGAAGAGAAGGAAAAACTAATTTTATAGTAGTTTAGTGATTAAGTCATACTTACATCCACTCCCTTACACTTTATTGGAAATTTCGCTAATTATCTTTTTCAATTAGTGGAAATCAACCCTTTTATAACACTCTCTTTTTCCAAGGGTATAAAAATGACATTTATACAACACTCTCTTTTCCTGCGAGACTATAAGAGTAATCGTTTTAATATTTCTCCCACAACCTTACTACTTGAAATATACACTTAAAAAGCTCTCAACTTGAACAAATTGAAGTGCATAAGAGCCTCAACCACACTAAATAATAGATGCACCAAAACTTCACAAATATAACACCAAAAAACAATTTAAAAATCCACTAAATGATTTTTAGAATACTATAACATAATTCCATAGCACTTGATTGCGTACTCAAAAGCACACCTATTTATAGGTGAAAATCATCTTACTAACCATTTATAGTTGTTAAACTCATTCAAAATCATTTAGTACAAAAATACCTATTAAATTAGTCACTAGAATAAAATTTCTTGCTTGATTGGTTAACCAGTCAACACATAGAGGTCAACCAGTCTGTGCAAAAATAGTATAGTAGTTGACTAGTCACACACACAAGTCGATCAATCACTGTTCAACATTACTAGTCAATTAGTTTTATTCCATACAAGTTTTAAACACTACTTAATACACTTTAACATATTCAAATCACTCTAAAATGTATCCTAACATTTTCAAAAACTTCTTTAACATACACACATATTAAAATAGTTCCATAAAATATTTTTATGTATTAGGACGATCATTTACAAATATTTCCCAAACAATTTATCTTGATTATATAACCAATATGCATAAAAATTAAGCATGAGTGCAATATACATTATTTTAGCCCACTCAAAATCTTATAATGACTAGGATAACATAAAAATAAAAAATTACATGACATAAACTATTTAAAAGCACTATCTTAGTCTTGAGCTCTTTCTTTAACTTTTGGTTCTTTATGAACTTTATTTAAGCTCCAAAGCTTTAAATTATATCTCCTAAACACGTTATTTTCAAACTTATCTATTTAACACATCAAACATAATAAATGTATTAGTAACGAGATTGTTTTGTCATAACCAAAACATAAGTGGAATCTTTTGTGGTTTAATAGTCTTCTCCTTTTGATGATGAATGTCAAGAATTACTCCAAGTATTGCTTGACATAAACCATGAGATATTAGGAAAATAAAAAAAAATATATAATGCAAACCATTTTACTTCTCCTTAAAATAATATCACAAAATTTCTCCCCATTTTTTTAATAAAAAAATTGCATTCTCAAAAGCATATTACTCTAACACTATTCATCCTTTCTTAATACCACTTATAAACTTCCTCAAACATTCTCTCCCTTTATATAATTAGTGGGATGTAGTGAACTTCCAGATAATAAAATACCTAACCTAACCTAACTATGTAGCTAGGGCAAGTCAAGGTTAATTCCACAGAGAACTGGTTGTGTTTAAAATTTATTCCTAAGGTTATGCTAAAAGAAAAAGAAAATAAAAACAACCCCTCTATGCAAAGACATTAAAACTAACTACAAAGACGATTAACAAATACAAAAAATAGTAACAAATACAAAAAAAAAAAAACAAATGAATGATAATAAAAAAAAGCTAGGCGGAAGATATACTTGGGATTTGAGTTATAATTGATCATCGAAATAAATAAATTTTGATTGGTCTAAGATGCTAGCTTATAGGTTTGAATAAGATCTCAAACCCTATGTTCCCCTAATTTTAGATAAGTCCTATACGATAGAAAACTTACCCCTAATCATATGGCAACCTAGAAGAAGCTCTTTAGATTTAACGGTGTGACAACATTAACACATTAGGGAATAACTAACCTAAGCCACATCTTGCAAACTTGGATTGTATAACTTAGAGAATTGGAATCCTATGCTAAGTTCATTAAATTCACTGACAAATTCAATTGGCCTATTGATACCTATAGAAATCACTAGGACTATTACGTATCACAAGTTTATTCTTAAAGATTGAATTAGAAATCATACCTAGGATAGCTAATCCTAAGCTTTTATTCATATTTCATGTCATTTTATTGGAATTACAATTTAATCCTAACCTAAATCATAAAGACCAATTAAATTCAAGCCAATTCTCATAATTATTAAGCCAAAATTCCATCAATATCTTCCAACCCACAACACAATTTACCTAACATTTCTAAAATAATGCAAAACACAAGTTGAGAATACACAAAAATTAACATAAATGCAGAACACAATAATTAAATAAAGAAAACAGGACCGAAAATTAAAAGAACAACACTTATATTAATAAAAACTAAGGCATCCATACAATAATAAAGAAAAAACAAAACTAAATAAGAAATAACATAACATCATTGAAATAATAATAGAAAAACAGAAAAAATAACAAATATCTAAGGTTTAGAACAAGAAATAATAGAGTAGAAATCGAAAGAACAAGAAAAGCTACTAAAACAAACTAGAAAACTAAAGAGAAAAATAAACAAAAACGTAAGAACTAAAGGAGGAAGATACTAAAAAAATGGGGCAACTCAAAATGTTGTTGTATCTCGCTTTTAAAGGGGTTTAATAGGTTAAAGTTTCCCAAATGCTAACATTCTGCATCTTTTCTTATTTTCACTGTTTACTACTTAAATGGCTCTGTTTAAAGGTCAAACGGTGCCCTACAGGCTGCAGTTTTAGGCTCGGAGACGCGGAATTAAATGAAACCCTGCTTTGAGTACAATGGTGTCAGTTTGAATCTGGGTAACCCATCATTTTACGTTTTGTGACAGTTGTTCCTTTCCATTTTTGCTCTAATTTGTTTCAAATCTCTCCCTTTTTGGTCCCAAATGTGTATCAACACATCAAACCTAACATTAAACATAAATTGAACACAAATTGAGCATTTAAACACAAACATAAGATTGAATTTACATGGAAATGAATAAAAAAATATAAGATAGTTTAATCATATCAAATACCCCTACACTTGAACTATTTATTTCTTTTCTTCAAGCAATAATTTAAATGCTTCACTCAAATAATTTCAATCAAGAGTTAGTAGCTAATTAAATAAAATAAAAATCCATTAGTGCATTTAATCCAATTCATTAATTTCAACTCTATCATGATCAAAACAAAACAAAAATAATTTAATCACAACCAAAGCACACAGTTAGTGAAAAGGTAACTTAATATGCATAATATCTAACTTTTAATCCATTTTGCATTTTTATCATACAAACTAATCTAGAATGCTCAAAACAACTAAAAGTAACTATAAACATAACACATACATACATTTAGAACAATGTTTGTTTAATAGGTTATCTAACTTTTTTACACGAAAGTGAACATTTTGTCATGAACACCCCCGGTTACTAGGCTAGATCACCATCTCAAATGGCTTTTAGCACCACTCATAACTTCTACCTTTATTGAGTTGAAATCAACAGAGTGAAACTTGTTCCTTTGATTCACATACGTAATAACACAATCACATTTTTCTTCTTTTAATCTCTCTTTCTTTTCTTCTTTTTCTTCTTTTTATTTTTCTTTTCTTTCTTTTTTTCTCTTTTTTTCTTTCTTTTTTCAACACTTTATTCTAAGCATCCCTTTCCACGTTCATATGATAAACTATACAAAATGTATTTAAATACCAAACATTATACATAAGAGTCACCAAATACATGTAAGGCACTTAAAAGAGAAAGAAAAATAAAAAAAGTTAGCATCATTTCAAGAGTCAAGTAAAGTTCATCAAATCAAAAGCATCAACTTCATTCAAGTACCACAAATAACTGTTAACTAAAGATCAAAATCGTTTAAGCTATCACATTTAAATCATCACCATCAAACTCACAATAATCTAAGTGTCTAAAAATTTTTCTCAACTTGCCCTACCCCCACACTTAAATAAGGCATTGTCTCCAATGTCACTACATCAACAAAAATCACAAAGGATGGGAATAAGAATACTCCCCTAGAGAGGCCATATGAATCCTAAAATCAAAGATTGCAACTTCCCTCTTGAAGAATAAATCAGCCATCTTCTGCTTATAACCAAAACATACAAAAAGAAAATAAAACACGCAAAACAACCCAAGTAAAAAATATTTATAGAAAAGAAAAAAAAAAGCAAACAAAAGGATATGGATGGGATGCCTCCTATCAAGCACTTAATTAAGGTCATAAGCTTGACCCTAGGCATATGTACATCATCTATTATCAAATAGATTCTTGAGCCCAATAAGAAGCATGATCAAACTTTGTGAGGAGCCTGGAGCAACTTGCTTTGAAGAAGGCTGCCAATTAGTTAGATGTCACATAGCTTTGGAGGCATAGAATTGCATTGTCTTACCATTAAATTCCAAGGTTCACTCTCTGGTATGGACATCTCCCATCTTCCCTTAGGATGATCTTTCTAGTAATATCGCCAATGGGTGTGGAGTCTCTTCATCCTGCTTGCCACCTTCAACTCCTTGCTTACTCATCCATAGCTTGTTCATTAATTTAGCACCATGTGACTTTTTTTTCTTCTTGCTTCTCTTCTTCTTTTTCTTCTTTCACCTATAAATAACTAGGAAAAGGAAACAAAATTTGGTTAGCAATAATAGGAAATATATCACATACCTTAGGAGGTTGCGCATCCTGTTTCTTGTCTTATATTGACTCCTTTTCTTCGCCTTGTTCTTTTTGCTCTTCCTCTCTTGCTTCTGGGTTCTCCCATGATTCTGCACTACTTGATGGAATGTCACACACCTCCTCAGCATCGTTCTCTTGGTAACTAAGCATGCTTATAGGCACTTGGGCTTATATGCTCTGAACTACTTCTACTAATAGGCTCAATTGATCTTCCAAGGTCTTCAAATTACTCCTCGTTTCCTGCTGGAATTAAAGAATGATCATTGTCAAACTCATTACAATTTCCTCTAATAACATACCACTAGCTTTATGGTGGAAATGGTGGAGGTGGAGGCACAAGCTGGAAGTGTGTTTGATCTTGATAGTATCTTAGTGGAGAATCAAAACTATATTGTGGTGTATCCTGCAAAATAGGACACATATAGAAAGGATAACCCAAAAATGACTAAATTTCACATACCTTAACTTGTTGTTCATTCATAGGTACTTTCGCGGCCAAGGGTGTGAAATTAGCCACTAGATGCTCAAACTTAGAAGTAGCAAAAGAATAAAAAACATTATCAGGAAAATAAGAATAAAAATCAAACTCATAGGCATGATGATAATGATCCATTGCCACTAAAAGATCTTAAAATGTAGAAAAATTTGTGAATCAAAGATAAAAAAAGACAAGGATAAAAAAAATAAAACTAAAACTAAAACAAAACTAGAAAAAAAACTAAAACACAAGCGCTAGCTCCTCAGTAACAACGCCAAAAATTTAGTGGGTCATCGTGAACTCCCAAATAATAGAATACCTAATCTAACTTAACTATATAGTTAGGGAAAGTTAGATTCAATCCCACATAGAACTAGTTGGATTTAGAACCAATTCCTAAGGTTGCACTAAAAGAAAACAACGCCTCGATGCGAAGACATTAAAATTAAATACAAAGATAATTAATGAATAAAAAACAAATAAAAAAAGACATAGAAAAGAAACAAACGAATGACAAAAATCTAAGACGAAGATATATCTAAGATTTTAGACTTAAAATTGATCTTCAAAATTAATAAATTGTGATTGGTCTATGTTGCTAGCTTATAGGTTTGAACAAGCTCTCAAACCGTATGTTTCACCAATTTTAAATAAGTCTTATACGATAGAAAGCTTACCTCTATCCATGCGGCAATCGAGAATAGGCTCTCTAAATTTAACGGCGTGACAACATTAACATGCTAGGGAATAACTATCCTAAGCCTTCTCACAAGCTGGGATTGTATAACTTATAGAATTGGAATTCTAAGCTAAGTTGAATAAGTTCACTAACAAATTCAATTTGCCTATTGCTACATATGGAAATCACTAGGACTATCACGTATCATAAAGTTTATTCCTAGCAATTGAACTAGAAATCATACTTGGGGTAGCTCATCCTAAACATTTATCCTTAATTTATGCCATTTTACTGAAATTCCAATTCAATCCTAACGTAAATCATAAATTTCGATTAAATTCAAGCCAATTCTCACAATTATTAAGCTAAAATTCCATCAATATCTTTCAACCCACAACCCAACTAGGCTAATATTATGAAAATAATGCAACACACAAGTTGAGAATACACAAAAACCAATGTAAATGCAGTTCACAATAACTAAATAAGTAAAATAAGACTAGAAATTAAAAGAATAACACTTATATTAAAAAAAACTAAAGGATCCATACAATAATTCAGCAAAAAATGCAATTAAATAAGAAACAACATAACATAAATGAAACAATAATAGAAAAACACAAATAAGAACAAATATCTAAGGTTTAGAACAAGAAATAATAGAGTAGAAATTGAAAGAACAAGAAAAGCTAATAAAACAAGCTATAAAATTAAAGAGAAAACTAAACAAAAACCCTAAAACCTAAGAACTATAGGAGGACGACTCCAAAAAAAAGGGGGGCTGCTTAAAATGTTTCTATGTCTCACTTTTAAAGGGGTCTAATAGGTTAAAGTTGCCAAAATGTTAACATTCTGCATCTTTTCTTATTTTCACTATTTACTACTTAAATGGCACTGTTTAAGGGTCAAACGACACCCTACAGACTATTGTTTTAGGCTCGGAGACGCGGAGTTAAACGACGCCCTGCTTGGAGTACAATGGTGCCAGTTTGAATCTGGGTAACCTGTTATTTTACCTTCTACAATAGTTGTTCCTTTCCATTTTTGCTGTAATTTGTTTCAAATCTCTCCCTTTTCAGTCCCAAATGTGTATCAACACGTCCAACATAGCATTAAACACAAATTGAGCATTTAAACACCAATATAGGATTGAATTAACATGGAAATACGTAAGAAAATATAAGATAATTAATTCTATCAATAATATTAAAAATAACATCATCAAATATCATAACTTAAATATCAAAATTCATCAATACCAATAATATTTAAAATTCATTTCATAATTCAAATTACAAACATCAGCAAGGCTAAAAATCCCCCTAAATTCATATATCATAATAAGATATAAGCATTTTAAAAATTAAACTCCATCTAAAAAATTCATTTAGAAAATAAATAAGATCAATATTCAAAACTCAAAAAATCCCCTTGAGTAAGAGAAAACATGCTTATCCTGGATATATGTAATTAATATCACATAATAATGTCCTCCTTTTTAGAAAGTAGCATAATACAAGATAATATTTATTAAAATTTAAAATTTTTCAAAAATATCAAAACTCCCCATTAGTTTAAAAATTTTAAAAAATTTCCCACTTGTTATAAGATCATAAAATCATCAAAATTAAAGTCAAGGCTCCCTTAAAATTATTAACACATATATTTTCACAATTTTTAATTTTTTCCTAATCATACAAAATATTTGCATCATGTAAATTGACATTCCCTTTTAAAATATGTATTGAAACTAAGGTAAGAAGTAATAAAATCATGGAAAGAATTTAACAATCAATAACATTCAAATATATGAGATGCATCTAAATGTTCCCCATATATCACTATTCTTTATTCAAAGAGGATATTATTTTTAAAATAATTTTTACATATAATTTTACAAGTTATTTTTCTCAATTTTCTCTTAATTATTTTCTCTCCTTTTATCCATACATCATATACCTTTAATCTACGTAATATAAATTACTAAAATTGTTTTCAAATAGAAAATGACTCTATCATTCATAACTAAAAAACATAACAAAAAATGCCACTCAATTTGATCATTCAAATCACCATGTATCACTCAATTTCACTTCAGATATTAAAAACATTTAAGATAGCATAACCAAGACAAATATGTAGATCCTATTAGTGTATCAGTAATTATAATTTCATTTATCCCCTCATTTGGTTCAGCATTGTCTTTTGATAATTATCCTTTTGGTTTTGGAATATACCTTTGATATTTATTGACCTATAAAATAAGATTCAACATGTTTTTAATACTCACACTAATTTAGGTCTATAGAGGTTGGATGGTTTTCTCGAACCTCTTAGCGCAACATTCCAACTTCCTATTTCATCATAAAAATGCCTCTGAATAAGTCAAAACCTTCCACAAAAATAACAAATAATAGGTGCACTTATGAATTAGAATAAGTCCACATATTATTATTCCTAAATGCATTTTTGCGGTTTTTTTCACTATATGTCATCTTTTGAGGAAAATAGGGCTTAGGGTGATAATGAGAAACGCTTTTAATGTCCTGTACTTATGAAAATGTGTTGGATCACTCAACCTTACATTAGGCCTAAATACATCACATTATAATTTTGCATTCCTATAGATATTATGCCTACTTTTATTTACATGTACTTCCTTCGTAGAATTTGGTCTTGATGTATACATCAATGCATGACATTGTCTTTTAAGTTAGAATTTAAAAGATGATGTAGTATTTTTGCAAGATGGTCTACATATATATATATATATATATATATATTCATCTTCTAGATTCTTTGCCTTAAGAAAGGTAGTATCACTACTTGATGGTGCATTTTCATAGGTGAATCCTAAACCAAATTTATTATTTGATATTTTTTGTGCAGTTAGCATACATTCTAATTTTTCCTTTCATTTAGTGAATTTGGATAATGAATATTTAAGGATTTCTATCTCCTTTACTAATGATATATTCTCTTCTATCAATTTTTTCTCATTATCATTACTTATACTTTTAGATCATACAACGCAATGGAATTTAATTTTTAGTTTTTATTCTCTAATTTCCATGCATATAAAATTTTCAATGTTTCCTTATACGTTGAAAACTCATCAACGTATCATAACTTCTAAGCATCTAACCAATTCATCATAAGTTAACTCATCAACATAATTATCATCATCATCACAAGAATTTAAACATTTAGGTACCTCATCATTATTTTTATGAGAATTTGAATTAGGGTGTACCTAATCACTTAAGAAGCATAAGTGAGCCTCTTCTTCCTTCATATGCTTACTCTCTTCTTTAATTTGACTGATGCCTCCATCAATAATCTCTAATATGCTCTATATCTCATGAGTAAATTCATATCTCAAAACTTTAATGAATTCATTCCTACTTAATGTACAAAATAAAATACATACATCTTAACTATTAAGAGTATTAAGTCTTTCATCAATTTCATTCCACTCACTTTCATTCTTTGGTACTATTGTCTCTACATATGCTCTATCTCTCATGAGTAAATTCATAACTCAAAACTTTATTGAATTCATGCCTACTTAATGTACAAAATACAATACATACAACTTAACTATTAAGAGTAATAAGTCTTTCATTCCTTTCTTTCCACTCACTTTCATTCTTTGGCACTATTGTCTCTACATTATCTACTTGTTTTACTGGAGTGTGTGAGCTATTCTCTATAACTTCCCGAAAATTAACTCCTATAGCAAAAATAAAATTTTTTATTTTGATTCTTCGATCTCCATAATTTTCATCATTAAAATAAAGGAATGTAACACTATCACTATTAAAGAGTGCCATGATGACCTTTAACTTATTATTTTGGTATAAATATATCCCATATGATTTATAGCTCTGATATCAATTGTTGATCCCTATATAGTACCTAAAAGAAAGGAGTGAATTAGATGACACAAAATTTTTAAAATTTTTGCACCTAATTATAAATTATCCTCTTAATTAAAATGTAGGGTTACAAAATTATATTATAAGCATTATTAAAATAAAGCTTGAAATAAAATAAATTTTAAAAATAAAAAGAAAAGGGAAGAGAGGCACAAATTGATTTCATAATGGTTCGGCTCATAACTTACACCTACGTCCACTATTTAGCACCTTTTTTAGAAATTGCACTAACTATCTTCTTTAATAGGTGAAAACTAATCCCTACACAACACTCTCTTTTTCCATGAGCACAAGAGCAACCCTTATATAATTCCCTCTTCTTCTACAAACATAAAGGAAACCCTCATAATATTTCTCCCATAACCTTACTGTCCTAAAAATACACTTTAAAAGCTTTCAACTTGACTAACCCTAAGTGTTTAAGGAATTCAAACACAATAAATGACATAATATCCAACACTTTACAAACATAACAATAAAAACAACTACCTAAATATTTCTTAAGATACTAAAACTTAATTCCATACCACTTAATTGCATAACATACTCTCTATCACATCTATTATTACGTGAAAATTGGCCTACTAATCATTTATAGTAGTTAAACTAATTAAAAATCATTTAACACAAAAATATCCATTAGAAGTAGCCACTAGAATTAGATTTCTTGCACCATTGGTCAACCATTCAATATGCACTGATCTCCCTAAGATATGTTTATGTTCATTGTTCAAATTCAATTTAATGTTTTTCTTAAGTTTTCTTAGATCTTAAGATATCTAAAGTGAATTAAACTATCTCTCGAGTTATATATTTCCTATCCTCTCAGTAGGTTAATCAAAAGTTCTTATCAATTAACTCCCCAATTAGAAGCATTATTGTGATATATTGAACCTATTGTTTTAACTAGATTCACACCTAATCCAAAAATCTTATGTTAGTCCATTTCTAAATCTCCATACAAGATTTACCGAGAAAAAGCTTTAATTTAGAGTGATAAAGAAGGAAATTTTGACCTATGGAAAACTCCTTTCTAGCTAAGATTGTCATGAAAGGTCTTGTTATTTTCCTTATAAATTTTAACACTCTTATATTAATCATTAAGCATCTCTTCCAACTTTTGTAATTGAAAATTTCAATTATTTCTAGCCTTAATTAAATCTAAATTACATTGTTTAATAGTCCAATAAGCCTTATGTTCTAATTCTAAAGGTAAGGTAAATGGCAAGGTTTTTTGAATACTAACTAGTATGGCGATATACCAATAAGAGTCTTATATGCTGTCTTACATGAATGCATTATCCAAATGCAAGCTTCAATCTTTTCTACTTGGATTAACCACTATCTAAAATTAATTTAATTTCGTTATTAAAAGCCTATACTTCTCCAATTTTCACAGGATATTACATTGCTAAATTTCAATTTTTAACACTATATTTCTTTAGTAGAGCCTCGATAATTAGATTGAAAAAAATGAGTTTTTAGTTATTAATAATTGCTTTAGGTACTTTAAACCTGAAAAAAATATTAGACTTGACAAAATTGACAACAACTGTAGCATTATCAATATATGTAGCCTTGGCTTCTACTCATTTTGAAACATAATTCATAGCGATAAGAATATGTGTTTTATTGAAAGAAGAGGGAAAAGGGCTCATAAAATCAATTTCCTAAACGTTAAAAATTTTACATACTTGAATATTCGTGAGTAGTATATGGTCTTTGGGTCCTATAGCATATTTTACTTAGTGTTAATCACAAAACTTTTAAAATATATAAGCATTGTATAATAGTTTAAGTTAAAACAAACCACATTCAAGCACCTTATGGGCTATTGTTTTCAGACTAAAGTGCCCATCACATGTAAATGAATTGCAGAAATTCAATATAAATGAAATTTCATCATCAGATACACAATGCATAATAATTTGATCAGAACAATATTTCCGCATATATGGCCCATCCCATACATAGTATTTTATCCCTCTCTTTTGATCTTATCTTTTTTATAGCTCTTAATAAAGTACTAGGCAAAGACTTGATAATAAAAATTTTTAGCTATATCAGCATACTGAGGTGTTACTTATTGGGCAGTGAATAGGTGCTCATCTAGAAATTCATCTTTAAGGGCATCAGAAAATGTATCTAAATAAATGAAACTAAGGTAATCTCTAACAAGATTTTTAGTTTCCTTTTTATCTCGTATCTCCACATCAAATTCTTGTAATAGTAAAATCCAGAAAATGAGGCATGGTTTTGCTTCCTTTTTAGGCAATAGAAACTTCAATATGGCATGATCTGAATATACTATTATATGTGTACCCAACGAATATGATAAAAACTTTTCTAACCTAAAAACAACTACTAATAATTTTTTTAGATGTCATTCAACATTATAAAAGCATAGTAAATCACATTTTACTCTTTGTCCAAAAACAAATCCTATCTCATAATTGCTCATACCACACGTCATCTTAAATGAAAGACTCCAAATCGAGGGCTAGATTATTGAAGCATAAATCAAGTTCCTTTTCAGTTCATCAAACACCTTCCTACATGCTTTGTCAAACTAGAATTCCACATCTTTTTAGAATAGCTTGCATAAAGGTTGAGTGATCTTTGAAAAGTCCTTCATAAAGCATTCATACAAACTTGCATGTCCAAGAAAAGAACATATTGTTGGTGATAAAAACAAAACTAGTTTTACGTTCAAAATCGCAAGTGTACAGGTCGTTATTTAAAGTAAAAAGCGGATATCATCCTATAGAGATTGTATCTATACAACATTTGGTTCAAGTTGTGTTTTATTTAAGGCTCAATTTCAAATGATAAAAACTGAAAAATAAGCTAAATTAAACAAACTTAAAAAGAAAAAATAATAGAATAAAAGTGCAAAAACTTTGGATTTAAGGATTAAAGATTAGAGATCACTTTTTCCATATCTTGTCTCCCTCCTAACTTATTGGTTGAATTATGCCTCACCTAAGACATCCTAATGTTTTAATTACCGTCTCTTAAGTTGCAATCAAGCGTCCCTAGCCAAATTAAATGAAATTGATTACGCAATCTCTCAATCTACAAAACCAGTCCACAATTTCAACTAGTTATGAAGCTATCTTATAGGTAATCAACTAATTATCTAAGATCTCTCTCTAACTAGTCAATTAACTTTATTTATAAGATGACAAATCTCTTTGCACAATCATACACAAATTACCCAACTCGAATTCTCAATCTATTGCGAGGTATAAGCTCAACTTTCATCAAAAGAATTCATTCATTCAAAATAACAAAGTAGGAGTCAACCAGCAATTCAAAAGATATACCTACAATATATTCAGTCACTCATAATGTCAATAATATTCACAACTACCATAAAATCCATAATAAAGATAATATAAGAGAAAAATAAATAAAAGCTAAATGAAGCAAGCTTCTTCTCTTCTTTCCCTAAATTTGGAATTTCTGGATGTTAATGTGTTTCTTGCCTAAAATGGAGCGATGATCTTGCTTCCCTCCCTCTATCTAACCTTAAAATCTATTTTTAGCTAAAAAGGGAAGATTTTTGTAATTTGGATGAGACTCCTAGGGTTGTGTGCCCTTTTATATGACGGCAGTTCCAAGATAATCCAAAAAAACTAAAAAACCTGCGCCATCTATCCAAATATCCCATGATCATGGGAAAAGGTATGATTCCTACGATCGTGGGAAGTTCTAACTCCCTCCTTCTAGTTCTCTTCTCCTCTCTTGGTCCATATGTCAAATCCAAAGGTAGCCATGCTCTATACCTACACCAAAATGATCAAATCTTACCCCAAACCAACATTAAACAATTAAGAAATGACAAAGATGATCATGCTAAGTAAGAACACACAAAATAAATCCTAAAACATCACAATGTCATCCAAACATGGAAGAAACACATGCCAAAGACTTAGAAAATCTTATACTAATGGACATTTATCAACTTTCCCACACTTAAATCTTTGCTTGTCCTCAAGTAAATCAAACATAACCATTCCATTCTATCACTTAATTTTCACAAATATTAAAACATGTAATCCCTCAATCTTTGGCCTACTGAAGTGTCAAGTTAATACTCATATCATGACTAATATTCATTAGTGCACATAAGGAAACTCAACTTATGATACCATTGCTAAAAGATAAGTATAAACTCAAAATGGATATTCCTCACTGTTTTCTCTTATTTGTCTCAATTGTTTGAAGGTTAGTGTTTCGCTCAAACTTCCTATAGCAAACCACACTATCATGGGCTTGCTAATACACCAATTCTCCTCCACATTGATTATAAGATAGATCAAAAGGACTTTGCTTCAGGTTATAATGTGGCTAGGGTTAAGGTGGGTCAAAAAGGTTTTAGGGGTTCATCACAAGCACTCATAAAGTACTAAGTATACATAAGGGATAACAAAATAAACTTTTGAGATATGCTAATGGATATAACTAACTACTCCACACTTATTGTTGCTACTACATGTTCTTTCTTTTTCTTTTCTTTATTTTTTCTTTTTGAACAATAATAAAGAAACAATAAAAAAACCAATAGCTGAATGCAATGTGCGCTAAAAGTATAAATACTAAAAACTGCTCAAAGCATCTTAGTTACCGTGGCAACAATTAAGCAAAAACTTTGATAAATTGTGTAATTTTCAGTTTCCTATCCATACACCACAAAAAAAGCTCCTTAAATGAACACTTATTACTTTCTAATTTGTTAAAGACCATTAAGCATATGAATTTATGAAGTAATAAGTGCTCTGTGCTTTAAATCAAAGTGTTTGGAGCATTCCTAGAGTCGAAGTGAGACTTACCCGTAAACTTCATCCAATATTCATCCACATCAAACTCAACATGGTCATTAAGTATCTTATAGTTAGGCAATTCAAATAAAGCACGCATAAAAAAATAACCTAACTTATATTCTTGACCATTCAAATGGAACCAAAATATATCCTTTTGGGAATTGTAACACACCGAGATTAAAAATTCTAAAGCCAACTTAGGATAATCAATAAAGTCACAGTGAATCAAATGCCTCCACCTAATATTTGTGGCTAAACATTTAACCTCACCCTTTAATTCAAGACAATCCAACAATGCAAAATCAAAATATCTTGGAGGAAGAAATAACCTATTCTTAAAGTCAAGAAATTTTATACCTTCATCTTTAGAAAAAATGGAAAATGGTGCTCAAATATTTTCTGCAAGGTGGGGTAATCCTTTTTTGAATACTTACAAACACAATTGATCACGTGGTTTATGAGCTTGAGCCTTTTTTGGAGCCATATAATGAGAAAACCTGCAAACATAGACAAGAGAGTTGTTAGTCACGTTTTAGAGAGAGAGGAAGGGAAGAACAACCTAAATCTTGTGATTTTTGAAAGGGTAATGTGACAAATGATGAAAAAAGTAAGGAATTATGGAAAAGGGAAATGAATCACAAACATTTGGAGGAAATATGAGTGATTTCCAAAGATTGGGAAGAGGGGGGAATTTTTAGAGAGAGGGGGAGTGTAAAAGAATGAAAGAAGAAGAAGAGGGAGAGGGTTTAGTAACCCTCGACTAGAGTATCCCACGATCAAGGGAATTGTCTAGAAGCTTGTTGATTTTCTTCCTTTGCCCCTCCCCTTATCTAAGCATCCACTCCTAACCTTCCATGAACATTGAAACACATCATTGAACACCCAAAAATCAAGAGAATAAAGTGAAAAAAGTCAAAACCACATTAAAGCCAAACTAAAATATCAAATCAAAGCAAAACTACATTAAACACAATCAAATAAAGGTAAAACTATCACACAAACTTACAAACCAACATGCTAAGTTAAGGTCATTAGCTTGACTAATCCACATTCAATCCTGGAAGAGCAAGTGAAAGGAAAGGAATTACTTCCTTTCTTGTGAGAATGTTCCTATAAAATATAGCATACTCCTATGCCCATTAACCTTGCATGCTTCACCCTTATCATTTTCTTAACTCCAAAGCTCTATGAGGAAATACTTGCATAACATTGAAGGGACACTCCATCTTGAGTTGAGCTTTCCGGGAAATAATTGAAGTCATGAATTGAAAAAAAAGCACCAAGTCTCCACTCTTGAATTACTACTTCTTTATATAATTATCATGCCAGTTCTTAGCCCTTTCTTTGTACAACTTAACATTTTCATATGCATCATTTCTTACATCCTCAAATTCATCAAGTTGTAACAATATCTTCTCACCCTTTAGCTTACAATCCATGTTAAAGTTTCTAATTTCCAAATAGACCCTATGCTCTAACTTCAATGGTAGATGGCAAGCCTTGCCATACACAAGTCGATATGATGTTATACTTATAGGGGTTTTGAAAGTTGTTCTATAGGCCCATAGTGTATCATCTAGCTTTAAAGCCCAATCCTTTCTTGAAGTTCTCACCACCTTCTCCAAAATCTTCTTCAACTCTTTATTCACCACCTCCACTTGGCCACTCATTTGCGGATGGTAAGGGGTTGCCACTCTATGATGAACTTTCTATCTTTTCATTAGAGCCTCAAAGGGATTATTGCAAAAGTGACTCCCTTCATCACTTATGATTGCTCTAGGAAGCCCAAACCTGGTAAAGATCTTTTTGATGAACCTTTGAACCACCTTGCGAGCATTAGTTATCATAGCTACGACCTTAACCCACCTATAAACATAATTAACTCTAACCAATATGTAAGTGTTACCTAGGGAGGTTAGGAATGGTATCATGAAATCCAAGCCCCACACGTCAAATATCTCCACTTCCATGATGTTGGAAAGCAGTTTCTCATCTCTCTTTGAAATATTTCCCACTTTTTGACACCTATCACAATTCAATACAAAATCTTGAGCATCCTTGAATAAGTTAGGCTAGTAGAATCCACAGTCTAAAATGAGAGCAGCCGTCTTGTTTTCACTGTAGTGTCCTATATAAACTGAACTATGACACTAAGTCAAAAATTCAAGTATATCATCTTCATGGATACTCTTGTGAATCAAACTATCAGCACATATTTTATATAACACAAGTTCATCCTAAATGTAGTGAGAACACTGGAATAAGAAATGCTTCCTTTGTTGATGGGAGAGATTAGGGGGAAGAATGCCACATGAAAGATAATTATCAATATTTACAAACCAAGGAAGAAAAAAATTTTCTACCATCATTAAGGCTTCTTTAGGAAAGCACTCTTCAATTTCCTCTTTTTCTTCATGTTGTCCCCTTCATGTCTTGATAGGTATTCCGCTACAACATTTTTTGTTTCTTTTTTGTCTTTAATCTCAAAGTTGAACTCTTGGAGTAAAAGCACCCATCAGATGAGCCTAGCCTTAACATCCTACTTTGCAAAGAGATAGCATAATGCCGCATGATCTGTAAAAACAATAACTTGTGAGCCCAAAAGAGAAGAACAAAATTTTTCATATGCAAATAACATTAAATACAACTCCTTCTCCATAGTCATGTAATTCAATTGTGCCCCCGTTAAGTTCTTTCTTTCATAGTGAATTATATGGAGCCTCTTCTCCTTTCGCTGTCCAAGTACAAAACCTATAGTATGGTCGCTCGCATCATATATGATCTCGAAGGTGGTGGCTCCTAGGGTCATATTCCCTTTTACATGACAGAAGTTTCAATAAAGTCCAAAACAACTAAAAAAACCCTTGCCATCTGTCCACGTATCCCACAATTATGGGAAAAGGTATGATTCCCATGATCATGGGAAGTTCTAACTCCATCCTTCTAGTTCTCTTCTCCTCTCTTGGTCCATAGGTCAAATCCAAAGGCAGCCATGCTCCATACCTACACCAAAATGATCAAATATTATCCTAAACCAATACCAAACAATTAAGAAACAACAAAGATGATCATGCTAAATAAAAACACTTAAAATAAATTCTAAAACATCACAATCTCATCCTAACATGCAAGAAACACATGCCAAACACTTATAAAAACTTATACTAATGCAAAGCCATCACGTACCTCCCGTACACTAACGACATAAGGAAAAGACTTAATAATTCTTATCTTGGCCTTGTTAAATTTAATTCCTTTAGAAGACACTACATAACCTAAGATAATGCCTTGATCAATCATAAAATGACATTTTCATAATTTAAAATCCAATTTCAATTAATCTAGTTTCAATGTAATGCTTTAACAAAGGTTAATTAAGCAAGTATCAAAAGACTCACTATATATTGCAAATTCATCCATAAAAACCTCAATTTAATCATCCACTTAATCAAAGAAAATACTTTTATACAACTTTGGAATGTGGTTGGTGCATTATATAATCCAAATAACATCCTTCGATATATAAAGGTGCCAAAGGGACATGCAAAAATCTTCTTTTCTTGGTCCTCTAGTGAAACTGAAATCTAATAATAACCTGAATAACCATCTAGAAAACAATAGTGAACTTTTCCTACAAGTTTTTTTAGGCATTTGGCCAATTAAAGGAAGTGAAAAATATTCTTTATGAGTAATCAAATTGAACTTTCTATAATCTATGTAAATCCTCTATTTATTTTACACTCAGGTGGGAACTAATTTACACGAAACATTCTCTACTATTATGACTTCAATTTTCTTAGTAACTACCTAAAATGGACTTATCAATTTATTGACTGAAATAGGATAAATTATCCTGGCGTCTAGAAGCTTTAAAATCTCCTTGTTATCTACCTCTATCATTGGTGAGTTCAACCTTTCTTTAGGGTTACCTAATTTCTTTAGCTCCATCTTCTAGTAAAATTCAATGCATACAAATAGATGGACTAACCCCTTCAAATCAGATACAGTTTACACAAAAGTGTCTTTGTGATTTTTCAGCATACCCAATAATTGTATCTCCTACAAAAATGTTAGTGTACTCGAAATAATAGCAAGAAGGTTTTCTTGCTCATCTAAAAACACATGCTTTAAGTTACTCAAAAGGGCCTTCAGCTCCAATTTTAGAGATTGTATAAGAGACAACAATAATTTTGTGTTATTTCTAGTTAATTACTAAAAGCAAACCTATTCCTTTAAGTATTTGTTCCTCTTCAAAATTTAGATAGTGGTATCCAATTAATTTAAAATGAATAAATAATTAGATAATGCTTGCCTTTAGTAGACATCTAAGCTATGTTCCAACGTAGTTAATAATTTATCTAGTCCATTTAAAAAAAATTTTCCTATACTAAAATATTAAGAAAACTAAAAAAATAACAAATTTATAATCGTTAGAAAATTTTATAGTATTAAAAATATTAAATTTGATCATGTCACCATCAAATTCTATGGTTAAGGACCTATCATAAACATCAATTTTTATTCTAGAAGTTTTCAAAAATGATCTTCCCATTAAATTTAGGATTGAAGTAGATGAATCTTCATTACCCATATGTAACATATAAAATCAGTAGGAAAACCATATTATCAACTTAAATAAATAAAAAATCCTCAAGAACTCGCTTAGGATAGACATTAAACTGACCAACAAGTTAAATTATAATACTAGTTTTTAAAAGGCCCTATATTTAAAGATTTATAAATAACTCAAGGGATAGCATTATTGATGCTTCCAAATCCAACAACGCTTTCTCAATTTTCAAATTCTATTTTTCAACGGATTGTAGACATACTTGGATCTTAAAACTTAGAAGGTAGTTTCTTTTGAAGTATAGCAAATAAAATTTCACCCAACCACACGTTTTCATTGCCAATTAACTTTTTTTTAAAGCTATAAAGTTCTTACGAAATTTAGGATAACGAGGCATTTGTTTAATAGCATCAAGTTAAGGGATATTTTCCTTTGCCTTACAAAAAGTTTCAATAATTTACTTATCTTGATCCTGCTTTGACATGGCAAAACAACTAGGAAAAGAGAGTTTCACATTGAACTTGGACATGATAATATAAGGATTAGCCTCCTTTTTCCTTGTTATTGCACTGGAACTTCTTTCTCTACTTCCTCTTCAACCTCTTGCCTAGAAACCTTTGGGGCGGTTTCCATTAACTCCTTACTACTTCGAAGTGTAATAGCACGAGCACTTTCCATTGGCTTCACTTTGATTTAGGAAGGAAGTTTCCTTGAATTTTATGCCTCCAAATAATTCATGACAATTGCCATTTGGCTTACTTATGTCTTAAAATTTTGTATGCTAGCTTACATGTCTTGTTGAAATTTTAAGATGTTTTGTCGAAAATTCAGAGTATCGGTGGCCAATGTCTTAACTATATCTTGCAAAGAATTATTTTCTCCAGAACTTTACCTTGATTGTTGTTATTGTCTAGGCATATAAGGGTATTTATATGGCTGAAAATTTTAACTAGGTTGTTGTCTCTAATTGTTTCCATATCAAAGGTTTAGAAGATCTTACCAACTGAGACTATATGTATTTAATAAAAAGGCATACTTCTTTTGGGGCTATACAAGAAAACCACGCTTTTTCTTTGGCTTGTTCAACTTGATCTTCTTGTAAGGTAGGACACATATTGATAGGGTGACCAACTATAGAATAAATACCGTAAGTTTAACTTTCTCCTTCCTTTATATCGTAAATTGACACACCAAAGATGTTAAATCATCAAGTATTCTCTCAAATGATGATACATTTATTTCATTAGTATATATTGATCCATAATCAGTTTGAACTATAAATTAATGGGAGTTGGAAACCATAATTGATATTAAATCTTATACAACTATTGGTTTTTTATCAACTAAGGCTCCTCCATTTGCAACTTCAATTATACTCCTCTTGCTTGGCAGAAGACCTTCTTAAAATTATTGAATAAATAATTTGTTACTAAATTGATGCGGGGAGAACTTGTACGAAGTTTCTTGAACCTCTACCAACATTCATATAATGATTCTATAGTGTTTGTCAAATTCCACGTATCTCTTTTCTAATATTGACAAATTTGGAAGCTAGGAAAAACTTCTATAAAAATAGCTACTTCATTTTTCCTCACTTGTTATGATACTTCCTACAGGTAAATAATATAACCAATCTTTATCCTCATCTTTGAGATAAAATTGAAAAGTGCTTAATTTTCTCTATTATTCAGTGACATTGGTAGGCTTCATCCCTATGCAAACCATATTAAACCCCTTTAAATGTTTGTAGAAGCTTCTCTTAGTGTGCCTCAAAATATGGTTAATAAATGAATTATTCCCAATTTTAGCTCAAAACTATTGTTGTTATCCAAATTCATAAAATTAATAAAATGAGACTGTTGATCTTCAACTAGAGTAACAAGTTAGCGTAAAGTGCCACTAGCAGCCATATTCCTTTTTCTTTATCATTTCTCTCTTAATTCTTACTATCTATTTTTAAAATCTTTTTCTTACTGCCTTTAATGCTTTCTCTATTTCATGATTGAACTATAATTTTTTAATATTAGTTTGAGCAACTAACGTACATGTACTATCAAGAACTCCCTAGCACTAGTGCCAAAATTTGGTGATGTTGTTTCTTATAACAAAATATAACAACTTTTTCCAACACAAACTAATGTAGTAGTGGAGAGTTGAGATTGTTACTATGAGGAATCTTGACATTAATGATAGCACAATACGAAAAAGGTTAAATCGTGAATTAAATCAATTTAATTAAAATATTAAACTAAAAATAACTAATATCAAAACAATGAAAAACTAAAAATCAATAATAGTAAATCATGGTCTATGATCTCCTTTGTTATTTAACTTATGTTGATCATTAACACTAAATATAATTGATTTATTATTTGGGTATTCATTGTGATATTTGTCTATACCTGTCAACTCTTATGTTTAATTAACTAAAAATGTATCAACAATATGGATACGATCTCAGATTTAATTAATTAATATCTTTACAAATCAAGAAGATCAATGAACTAGAAAATATACATACAATATATATTTATCCTAGAAAATTATTATTTTCTAAAATCATGGCCCCAATATAGTAAACAAAAATCCTAGTTGCTACTTTTGAATAGAAGAATTGAATGTTAACCTATCTAATCTAACAATGGATTGAATAAATCTACATACTAATTGTACACCTAGCTGTAAAACCAAGTATCCAAAAAAATAATAAGTATTTAACCAATAAAGAAATTTAATTGCAAGACAAAGGTCTCACAACAATTAAAGTTCAACAACTTAGTATTCCTTCAACTAATAATAAAGTTCTAGTTACCCAATATCATGAGTTTCTTCTTCCTACACGTATTATGTTTTATGTTTCCCTATAACTAACATTTTTATTGGTTTTATTACTGCCAATCTTTTGCCTTTTGTTGTTATTTATGTGCTACTCTTCTTCTAAAATGTCTGGTTTTCTCTCCTCTTGCACTTTGCTTCTCTATTTTTGCACTACTATTTTTTTACCACTTTTGTTTTCTTTCTTTTTATATGGCTCACATTCCTTCTTTCTAGAGTTGCTCTAATTATTATCCTTTTTAGAACCCTTTTTGCTTTCAAAAACCTTTTTTTTTTTTACTTATAACTATTAGATGTAGGGTAAAAAACAAAATAGAATATTCAACAATTTTGCTACCAATTATCACACGGGTTATCTTTACACGAGGTCATGCCAGTTAGCTCTAACATTTATTTCAGATCCTTTTTTCTTCTATAGGTACTATAATTCTTTCCATTTTGTTCCAGAATATACCTTGACACAAAAAGATATTAATTTTCATTAAGTGCAACCTTAAACCTTATAATAAAAGGTATTTAACATATGAAAATATAGAAAATATAGCAATTAAAATTTGGCCAATTAAAGTTACCAATGGTGAAGAATGGAGGAAGAGAATGATTTTATGGACAATACTTTTGTGAGATAAAAATGAAAAATATGAAAAATATGGATAGTAAAAATATTTATATTTCAAAAAGGGTATTATATTCTCTTTATAAAAAAATTTGTCCTCGATTTTCACATTATTTGTTTATTAAGGAAACAGATATTGATATGTTCCCTGCATTTTTTACTCTGTTTCGCAAGTGATCTCTTCAATGCCACCATTCCTCTACAATTCCTTGACTATGGGAAATTTTTTCTTTTACTATAGCTAGTGCACTTGATAATCCAAATTAACTACTAGATCCTTCTCATAAGTTAGGTCTTCGTTCATCTCCTCAATTTGTAGTTAAAGTACTTGAGAAGGATCAGGAATGTATTTACGAAGAATGGAAATATGGAATATTAGGTGGACTTGTGATATATTCGAGGGGTAATGCCAATCAATATTCTATATTTCTAAATCTCTCCATTATCTTGTGATGTACAATGAACCTCAAATACAACTTCCCTCTCTTTCCAAATATCATGATACCCTTCATCAAAGTTACTTTTAAGAATATGGAATCTCTAACTTGGAATTCCACCTCCTTGCACTTCAGGTATGCATAGCTCTTCTTTCTGTTAAATGCTATCTTTAATCTCTACTTGATCAATGGAATCTTTATTGACGTGTTTGATTAGTTTTGGACCCTCTAACTACCTCTCGCCTACCTCCTCCTAATGAACTCAATCAAAGGTAAGTGCAAATCCCAACTACCATTAAAGTATATTACACACATCCTCATCATATTTTTTAGAATTCAAATTTTCCTCTTAAATTTTCTATCAATTTAAGGATGGAATGCCGCATTAAAGCCCAATTTAGAGCTTAATGTGTTTTATAGTTTCCTTTATAACTAAGATGTGAATTGTAATCCTCAGTCAAAATCTATTAATACAAATACTCCGTAATATACCCTTGTGCAAGCATGGACACTAAATAGATATGTTTCATTAATAAGAAATGAGCTGACTTAATCAACTTGTGTATAATCACCCAAATTGTATCATTTCGATTCCTTACATAAGGTAGGCCATTCATGAAAATCTATCGTAATCCTTTCCCATTTCAACATAGGGATTTGTAGTGGTTGTAGCTTAATTGAGGGCCTATGATGATCATCTTTTGCTTGTTAGCATGTTGATCACCTAGAAACATACTTAGTCACATCCTCAAACCACCTCACTAATATATGTTTTTAATGTTATGTACATTTTGGTGTAACTTGGGTATACATTATGCATCTAATAGTTAGCTACTTAAAGATTCCTTCCTTTACGTTTTCTACATCTAGAGCATACACTCTTCCATTCATGCCTAGGATATCTCCTTCATTGATCTCAAAATCTACATGACAAACTTCTTTAGCTTTATATATAAGCTTCTGAAACTTAGGATCTTAGCCTTGAGTGACCTTAACCCTATCTAAAAATACTAACCGTACTCTAATACTAGCTAGTAGTATCTCTAAATTCAAAATCAAAACTGAGCGCCTTGATCCATGAAATCATACAACTCCTTGATTAAGGCTTTACTTTCCATTACAATATGTGACAAAGTAATTGAGGACTTCTTATTTAATGCATCTGCTATGAAATTTGCCTTTCTAAGATGATATTCAATTATGCAATAATAGTCCTTTAACAGTTCAAATCAAATTATTTGCCATAAATTTAAATCATTCTCTTAAAATATATATTTATATTTTTATGATTTGTATAAATATCATAAATCTTATTATACAAATAATGTCTCCAAATCTTTAAGGTAAATATCACTATTGTCATCTCTACATCATGAGTAGGGTAATTTTGCTAATACTTTTTGAGCAGTCTAGAAGCATAAATAATCACTCTGTCATTTTCCATTAATATGCATCCTAGGCCAATTCTCAAATAATCACAGTGTAATTGAAATCCTCCACCTTCAGTTGGTAAATCTAGTATTGGTGTTGTCCTCAAACATTCCTTCAGCTTCTAGAAACTCTCTTTACAATCATTAGATTGAACGAACCAGACATTCTTTTACGTTAAGCAGGTTAGTAAGGACACTATCTTGAAAAACTTTTGAAAAATGTCCAATACTATCCTACCAATAGTAGGAAGCTTAGCACTTCACTATTTTTGGTCTTTCTCAGTTCGTTATGGCTTCCACCTTCTTTATTTCCACTTGTATTCTACTCTTATATACCATGTGCCCTGAAAATATGATACTCCTAAACTATAATTCACACTTTAAAAGCCTAGCATACAACTGATGTTCTCGAAGTGCCTACAATACTAATCTCAAATATTGGTTGTACTCATTATTGGTTCATGAATATACTAGAATGAAATCTATGAAGACGATCATGATCCTATCTAGGACTTGATCATTTTATTTATCAAATATGTTGAACCAAGGTGTTTCTAATCATGGGTTTGATGATGACAAAACATTATTCTTACTAATGATGAAGTCTTTGATGTTTATAAGATAGGTTGATGTGTAAAGTGTACGAGCATATATGTGGAACCTAAGGTAGAAGAGCTATCTTAAAGATATTGAAGAGTAAGGTAGAAGAGTCATCTTGGAGAAATTGAAGAATGGATCAAGTATTAAGGAGTTAGAATAAAGCTCAAGTAATGATCAAGTTTGAGATTAAGAGAAGCATTAAAGAGTTAGAATGAAGTTCAAGTAATGATCAAGCTGGAGATCAAGAGAAGTTTGAAGATCAAGAGAATGAAGATCAAGTAGTTTAGAAAGAGTTTAGGAAAAGTCTTAAGTTGTAAGTCTTCTTAATCTTAATCAATGCTTGAAAAGGGCTCTCACATTTGTATGATCATACTTGCATATAGACATATAGGAGTTGAATTATAGTTTTAGTGATTAACTTGATTTGATTATGGCCTTGGTATATTAGGAATTG
>JAOXYD010000002.1:11008156-11020688 GCA_028565735.1 Pinacopodium congolense
TTCCTAAGCCTAACTAACTTGATCTTCTTTTCTTGATCATCAATCTTCTCTTGATCTTCAAGCTTAATCATCACTTGGTCTTTATCATTTGTTCCTTGATATCCAAGCTCTTAATCATCTAATGCTTGAGCTCTTCATTATCTTTAAAATGGCTCTTCTACCTTGACATCGAAACTCTTGATCATCTAATGCTTGAGCTCTTCATTATCTTTAAGATGGTTCTTCTACCTTAGGCTCCACATATATTATTTTACACTTTACACATCAACCTATCTTATAAAGCATCTAAGACTTAAACATTAGTAATAATAATGTTTTGTTATCATCAAAACACATGATTAAAACGACCTTGGTTCAACAGTAAATCCTCACAATACTACACCTCGAATGGTTACAAGGAGTAAATGTTGAATCAAGGAAGGTTCCACTCAATTTTGATGATGAAAAAACATCTCCCTTCTACTAACACCTTTGTTAAATGTGTACAAAGATAGGTAATTTGAAGGGTTTGTATTATTGACGTTGCTAAAAACAGAGGATTGACTAACTGAATAAAGAGATTCGATCGACCGAACTAAGCACTAAGAGAAGCATCGACCGACTGAAGGAGTATCGGTCGATTGATGGAGCAGGACGGTCGACCAAAGGAAGATTAGCCGACCGAATGATCGACATCAGTCAACCAAATGAATAAAGTTTTAAATATCAGTCAATCGAACATGGCCTGTCGATTAACCGAGTAAGGCACAACGATCATATTGCTCAACGGATAGAAGATTTGTCCAACAGATAGAAGATTTGTCCAACGGTAACAAGATATGTCTTACGGTCAAAAGAAATTAAGATAGCAATGGATACTTCATGAGGACAGATGTTACAACGGCTAACTCAATACTTTTAGCCTATAAATAGATGGAGAAAGGAAGAAGGAAAGTGCCAAAAAGCATTACACAAGATACCAGTGATATAAGTTTAATCAAGTTTGAGTTACATATGTGCTTGAGAGTAAATTGTTTTTTAGTGTGTGTGAAATTTGTGATTTCCTCTACTTATAAGAAATCGGTTCTTTGTTTCAAGGTTATTCTTAAGCCTACAAAAATAATTTATTAGAAAGGTTATTCTTGAGCCTTGAAAAAGAATAATTGGTTATCCTTGAGCCAAAAAGGAAGTGTAAGTTTGGTGTAAGTTTTAGACTTTATATTTCATAATAATCTTTGTCAATTTCTAGTACCCTCTATCTTGTTTGTTTCATTATTGTTTTTATTTAACTTCTATAAAGTATTGTTTATATATTTGTTTTAGTTCTAAAAGATCAAGAACCTAATTCACCCCCCTCTTAGTTGTCATTTAGGGCCAATATTAAAGTATCACTAACAGCCTAACTATACTCTTATGTATTTATAGCCATAAGACTCTTTGAATCCAAAAGGAATTGAGGGGAGCCAAGCATCATTAGCAAACCATCCCTCGCTCAATGTGTCCAAATTCATATACATAGCAATCATAAACATAATAAATAAGGATTCGACTAGGAGTCAAATAATAACCAAGATCGGTCCATAACATATCTAAAGATTACAAAACATGGTCACTCTCAAAATTATAAAGCATATCAAAGTATAATACATAATGTCAATCACGTTATATCACAAAGTAAGCACTTAGTTATACAATGATAATCATGCATATATGCAATATGTCTTAAACACCCAAACTCAAACATATTTGCTTAGATATCTTAATCATATTTATCTAGGCTTGCAATGAAGAGGATACACGATATCATATATGCGTACTTATTATACATATCGAAATAGATGTCAATATAATATAGATATGCATTCTTACATGCTACTTTCCGTACTAGTATTGAACTTTATTTAAAAACTAGTACAAATACAATAACAATAAGTCGATATGAACTTACTTGATAAGTATATTCATCCATTTGAGCCTTGTGATATGAGTTATGCTCCTAATGAACCTATTATATAGGAAACAACTCTCTCAATCAATGCTAAATAGGAGTTATTAGACTCAAATAATAACCTAGGTATCATCTGAATTGCTAAAGTAATCTAATTATGCAATTAAGTTATTATTCATATTTTCACCTAAATTTTCTATGATTTTTAATTCACAAACAGTTGAAAATCTCGTTATATTCCTTTAGAGAAAAATTATCAATATATTTTTTTGAATTTTTAAATTTTTTTTATAAAAGTCACTAGAAAGATCATCAAGACAGTAATTCTGAAGATTGGAATATTTTTCTAGTCACTGAAAAAAAAATTTGTAATCATAAAACTTTTAGTTTTAGAATTTGATGCTTTATATACCAAATAAAATTTATTGATGAGTAGAACAACTTTCTCTAAAATAACATGCTCAAATTCTGAACAGATTTTAATAAATTGAAGAAAAATCATCAAAATCTTAACCTCTTTTTCTATCAATCAGCAGCGATCAGTGATAGTTGGCTATGAAACCATAAGACTTTTATTCTTGATCTCGAGATAAATTAATTGGTGGTAGTGGTAGTGGTAGTCGGAAACAACTATTGAAGGTAACAGATCGATAGTTAAAGTTTTTCATCATTTTTTCCTCTTGATTTTCATAACTATTCTAGCAATATTAACAAATGAAACTGGTATAGTTGTGACTGAATTGTCAAGAGGAAGAGATTGATATGTAATATTGGTCGATTTGAGTCACTAGTGGTGAAGAATTGATGAAAAGGATGAAAACGTAAATAATAACTTTTAAGGGGTGAAATTAAAATTTGAAAAAATAAGAGAGGAGGTTATATTTATACGAGGGAGATGGGTATTACATTTTTATTTGGAGTTGAAATGATATTATATTGCATATTAAATGATAGGTTTATTATGTCATGGAAGTTATTAAAGCATGTTTAACATTTTGAACTTCATATGATGCACTCAAATTAAGAGGACGTAACATATTGGTGAATACATTCGATTTAAGTCCATAAAGCCATTTATAGTAGACTTGGAAAGCGATCATAAAATGGGTCCAATTTTAACCAATAAGAAATTAGTGAAGTCAATTTAGGTCAGTGTGGGCACCGCTAATCCGTAACTAGATCATCTATGTTTATGGTATATCTGATTAGATGATAAATTATCTATATGTTCGGAACCCTTGTGATTATGTTATATTTAAGCCCTCTCAGTAGTTCTTCATGTATTTAGTTAACATATTCAAATGAATTAGAATTATTTAACGTATTGATTTTCTAATACTGTAATTAAATATATTGCATAATTATTTAACTATCAAACTTTTTGTTAGAAGCCAAGCTTTATCAAAATCAAATACTTATTATTTTGAACGTATATGTGTATACACAAACACGTTCCGCATTAAATATAATGTAAAAAACTAAAATTTTGGTCAAAATCCAAATTTTATGTAGAATTAAATAGACTTTTTTTTTTGGAGAAAAAGAATTAAATAGACATGCACATGCATAGATTTGATTAGCAAATCCAATCCAAATAGAATCGTCTTGTATTAAATTTACCTCACTTGAATTCATTAATATGCTTTAATATTGTCCTGTGCAAAGAATGAATGGTTTGTTCTATTGTTCGAAATATATTTCTCAGTTACATTTGAACTAAAATAAAGATAGATATTTTCGTTTATTATGTGCATCAAAGTCCTTTAATTTTATGGCCAATCCACCCAACGAAGAAGTGCTGCTAACTCCTCATAAGTTCAATCTACGTCCCTGTCAAGACGCTCCTGTCAGCCCATGAATTTAACCGCTCTTTTGCTTTCTCCACCTGAAAACATATCAAGGCCATTCATCAATCCATTACTTCGGAACGAATTTACTATTTTATTTTATTTTATGATCATAACAGATCAATTAAAAAAATAAGTTGGATGATCTACCAATAAATTAAATAACAAAAATTGCAGTTGAGAAAAATTGCCCACAAGCGGTTTAATTATTATTGAGAAGATATATATATAATCAAAGAACTTCTTGATTGGTGAAGAAACTGTTTTGTACTATAAAAGAAAATCAAATTTGGAGATGATGTTATAATTGGTATTATTTCTTTCAGTACACTACACTAGTATTATTCATTTTGCACGAGGATATTTGCAAAGACAATATAAACCAAGGTCAAGCTTACCTCTTTGTTCCAATCTGTCCGGTAAGTGGCCCATATTAGTATCAGGGTCTGCAAGAATGAGCCCCCGATCATGCCTGACCATATTCCCTGCCAAAACAATATAAGCATGCATTGATCTATGTATATAATACACGTGCGTGTATGTATATTTAGACTCCCTCTTGTCCACCAGACTTCTGCCTGGCCAATTGATTAAGAATTGGAGTATTGATGATCAGAAAGCTTAAGTGGTAGAATTACGTACCTTGGCACCAAGCTTGAAAATAAAGCCAAGAACCACTCCTAGAGGGATACCGATTAAGTAATAGCATCCCACGTTTACATACGCCACAAATGTTTGCCATCCGCACCCAACAGCCACACCTTTCAATAATTCAGTAGCCATTTGTTAATTGGTTAATAAATGATGTACTTACATTATTGTCTCCAATTGTGGTTGGATTGTGAAGTTGTGTCATCTAAGATTCTAATTGATGACTGAAATTTTACTTTATTATATATATATATATATATATATATTAATGGAACGACTTCTAAATGTGATATGAATAAACTACTCACTGCATAATAATTTATAAATTACGTATTCTAAATAAATTATTAATAAGTTAGTAATTCAAATTTAAATGAAAATTTCTAACACAATCGAGTTAAGATTATTAAACTCGGTTCCATCCACTTCTTATGCCAACAATCCAAACACCTTAAGGTTAGAAGCCCAACCCGAACCTGTAACCTCTACAAAGTGAATTCCCACCGTTGTTGTCTAAACCATCAGATCAGTTCTATTTGTTCGATCCAGTGCGAAGATTTGGTAATGACCTATCTAGGAGGAAGAGGTGAGAAATTGTACCATCTAGGACTGAATCATTATTGAAGTTGTACGACCTAGGACGAAGATTGAATAATGAAATAAGTTTACAATGTTGTTACCAGAAAGAACAGGTTGGACTCCATTTAGTACAAGGGTGGCAGAAAGAAAAGGGCCGAGCTCAGCCACTGCTTTAGAAACAACTTCACCGTCCGTGAAGGCATAGCTTAAAACATGGCGCAGTGCCATGACAATGATGGCTGCTATTAGACAAATGATGAATGATGATGAAGTCACCACCATCACTGAAAATGCTGCAGATTTTGGATGCCCAGCTCCAAGCTCATTGCTCACTCTCACGCTGCCAATTATCATTATATCCAGGGATTTGATATTTAAAAAAAAAAAAGAAAGAAATTGCAGTTGATTGTAATGAATTTTTATCAAAAACTGCAGGGAACTGTGATTTCCTCTTAATAGGGTCTTCTTTCTTTTTTTCTTCATGAATTATTTAATGTGGAGGAAGTAGACTTACCTTGCAGCAGCATTGAATCCAACAGATATCATGAATACCCATCCTGCTATTATCATGCTGCATGGGTAAACCAAAAACTAATCACTAGATAATTTGTGAAATGCAGTACATCCTTATTCTCGTAAAAATTTAAATCTTGTCCTGAATGAAATTAAATGGGCATAGACTTGTTTACCAAACGGAAAGAGAATCCAACTGAATCTTGGCATTTGGTAGCAATCCAGCAATCAAGACTAACATCTGGAAGTACCAAGCCTGCAGGCACAGCATCACAGCCGATGCAGCAGAAAATTTGAAGAAACTCCATAGTCCATAGAAAGCCTGCAAGCTAAAGCCTCTCCAAGAATGTTTACACCTCTTACTCGTAACAATGTACAATAACTGAGCAAAAACTATAAACCACCACGACAAGCTCAGCACCAAGGCTGCACCTAGCAAGCCCCAGTCCCCTTGAACACTGCCAACCACGTCAATAACAGGTGAACCGCAAGTACTGCTAGTGAGATGTATGCACTAGGGGCAACTATGCTCTGTGCTTGCAAGAACTTTTGGATGGGGATGTTAGCAGCATAAGCGAAAATTTGAGGAACGAGTCCGTAGACGAAAAGAGCAGCTGAAGATGCTATGTGGGTTGGTTCACCAAGCAAAGTTAAGAGGTTTTTGGAGAAAATGTACATCACCGTCAGTGGTAGGCCGGTGGCCATAAGAAGAACTACTGATCTTTGAAGGTATATGCCTAGCATTTCGTATTTGCATGCCCCATAAGCTTGGCCACTAAGAGTCTCCACTGCACTTCCCATTCCAAGCTGCCACATTTGACACGTTAATTAATTCACTAATGCATTGCTTTGCTGAACTTGAACTCATTATCTGGTGCCTTCTATTTAACATCTGTATGTCCTTTTTTTATTTTTATTTTCAATAACGTAGTAGGTAATGATAAGTTAAAACGTGGGGAGACAAAATAGAGGGAGGGAGAGAGATCGATTCACCATAAGGCCATAAGCGAACACTTGGATACCAGTATTTCCAAGAGAGACAGCAGCAAGTTCAAGATTTCCAAGGTGGCCACAGAATATCTGTGTGGACATTGAAACAACGTTATTAAGCAGGTATACTACCACCGCAGGAGCTGCCAGCCGAAATGACAGTTTCAGTTCAACTGATAAGGCCGATTTGATGCGACTAAAATAGGATGATTGTGTGTCTGACAATATTTCTTCAAGCTCGGAGCTTACAGCCTCGCGTGAGAACTCAAGCCTATCTTTGTCTCGGAGGTGTGGAGTCCATCAGTTCCCACGTCAGTTTACTCCATCGTACCACATTTCGTAAGTATAGACACAATGTAGGCAAGGCCTGTATTATTAAGATCATCTTTTCTTTAAAAAAAAAACATATTACATAAAATCACCTGTGGAAGAACATTTTACCATTAAGTTTCGAATAATCGCTAAGTGAGGTATTGTCATTTACGACTCGACAGTCTCCAAAAACTTTTTGGAATCATCACCTCCATTTTTATTCTTTTTAAATTTCACCAGTATCAGATTCAATTCCAACCAACGTCATCAGTACAAAACGATGCTTCCACAACTTGCTTACGTATATATGTGCTGTAACATCTCCTCTTCTTCTTTTCTAATAACTAAAAGATGTCTTACTTATTCGAATTTATTCTATATTTATGGCATTCCACAAATTTCTACTTGAGATGCCTTTGTTTCATTCCCTAGCCCCACACGTAGACGTCGACGTCTAATTTCTGTGCAACATCCATCAGCGAAAAAGTGCCACCTGCCCAATGAAAAAACACACAACCAACACCGGCTACATTCCCGTTAAATCAGCTAGTTTTCTCAATCAATAGACTTCCCCAATAATTATTTTATACATCTAAAACTAATTGGCAAATTCCATTATATCATTAATTGTTTCGAGTACAAACAAGACAATAATCAAGATTTTACATATTTCTCTATAAAATTTTATTACATAAGCACGCAAGAATGAAGAATTAATACAATCACTAACCTGAACTTGCACTTCAGTTCAGGTCTCAAATCCCCCTCCCAAGCACACTAGGATGTACATGGGTTCAGATGTGTGAAACCTCTTTTCAGCTAAGGTGGATTCAATAAAACTCATTCTCTGCCTGAACTGCCTCAATTGATGAGGAAACTTTGTCGCAATGTACATATGCAAAGATATTTGCTCATACGAGACTATAAAATCACCATGACAACCAACAAGGTTATGGATAGCAAATTCACTATCATATCTTCATGGAAAAGACCTGCTACCAGAAATATTTTCTGTAAGCGACATGGAGACATAGAGGAAATTACATATATAGGCTTCTTTCATTTCAGGTTGCTATATAAACCAGGGTACTTGGAACATATCAGATGTACACAGGATAGTATATCTTCTTGCCAACTAAGCTCATGTAAGACTAAGGAAGCTTTAGAAATAAAATAAAATAAAAAATCATATTCTCCCTCTTTCTTGTATTCTTATCGACTTATTGGCAGATAACTTGTATTTGTTGACTCACAACTCCCTACACCTTAGTTCATAAGCCCAAGATACATTAAGAATCTTTCTAGAGAATAGAATCATGGTTGTGAGTCTTACATAACGCTGATGCATACTTTAATGTGCTTATGGCTGCTACTGATGATTGAAGTTGTCTATTTACTTACTCTAACCAAGTGAGTTTCTAGCAGACTTAGGTTGTTAACATTCAAGGCTCACTCTTACCATTTTGAGGACTTGTTACAGCAGCAGGAAGCTCCGGGATTCTAACAGCTGCAAACTTAACAAATTAATACAGTGAATATGGCAAAAGATGAAAAGCACACCTTCTAATTAGAAGTCATAACGAAAACATACTTTTACTGCAAGATGATACTGACAACTGGGGTGAAGAGGGCCAGAATGCTGGAATATTGTCATTCAAATCACAAATGAAGCTGATCCCTGTATACTTATCAAATGTTGCATCCGAGGGAAGGCTTGGCAGGAGGCATCCAGACTCTGTTCCAGAATGACATATAGAGGCATGTAAGTTCAAACCATACAAGCTGAATAGAACAGAGCTTATAATCTACATATGAACACCAACATAGCTAACAAGTATCTAAATTAGGCAAAAAAAATCCCAACTCCCAACGGCATCTCCACCATGGGAAAAGGCATAGTTATATCATTTAACATTGCATTCTCTACAGAATGCCAGGAGAGGTTTAATGGTAGACAGCAAATATCAATAGATGCATAATTTATCAAGTGTGCTCATAAGTATAAATTCTACTTTTCTTTTCCTCTCTTCCTTTGTTGGGAAGGGATGGGAGAAGAGAGGAAAGAATTGCCTAAATGGACAACAGAGGCTACTATGTAAGAGTAGATAAATGAGGGCATAATGAGCAAATATAAATTTATATTGATTCATTATAGGCTACGCTTTTGTTAGGCAAAATCCCTTGCAGGAGTATGTCGGCCATGTCTAAGCTTGGATACCATGTCATATAGGATTAAACAAGTTACGCATGTGATTAAGACCCTGATGATTACAATTTTTATATGAACAGGACACAAAGTGATCCTTGATACACTCATGAATCCTTGGGATGCAAATTGGATGGATATAACTAGCCCAATGCCAACGGATGTATTCCTTGCATCTGAATGCTTAACTGGAAAGGGAGAAAATGAATTATGCAGAGATTCCAAACCAGCAGACCTAAGAAGAGTGCTGTCGATGTTTCCCAGCCCTAACTACATGGTATGACATTTTAGTACAGAGCAACTGAAATGGCTCCAATGGGCTATGCAGATAAAAAACAAACCTAGGTAACAAATTCTACACAGACTCCAATTGAGAAGTCCAGAATGACTACACAGTGGGGAAATGAAAAATGTAAGCATCAAATTCTACAACAGGGAAAATGTAATACAAAAGACCCAGAAGACTTTGAATTACCTTGTTTAGCAACTGATGTAGTCCAATCATTGATCACCAATATCATATGAGAAGTGGAAAAATCACAAAAGAATCAGTATCAGTATGTTACTAATAGCATACAAGACTATAAACTTGTGTTTTACTCATCAAATCAGTATTGGGTATTCAAAAGGTCATTTCAAGAAGACAGTTAAAAATTAAGTCAAAGGGAAAAAAGAAAGTAACCCTAACCTTGCAGAGAGAAATCCTTGAGAGTGATGTGGCAAAGGCTATAAACATCCGTTGTTATATTTGATTTCTGTAGCTTCATTCCTAGAGTTGTAGCACAATCCAAAGCCTGTAAATTGGTTATGAGGCTCTGTTTCTGTAAGTGAGAGATGTAGCTTTCCATGGCGCTACAGCATTCTGCCTTATTACTTATGCTATTTCCACATGAATTTGAAACATGTCTTATTTCAGGGAAAACCAGAGGGCAAACTGAAGCAGACAGCAAAAGAGAAATACTAAGTAAATAAAAAAGAGGTCAATAACGTCAGTTGATGATAACGGCATTGCAGGATCAGAATAGTTGGAACAACATATTAAAACAAATATGCTTGCCATTAATCTGTCAGTCTTTTAGAAGAACACTTGCAATATCTACATAAACAATAACCAAAATGTACTGAAGTTTTGGCAAATGTCCACTCACATTAGTATAGCAGTTAAGAAATCAAAAAGATTTTCAGGCATGCAACTTGATTCATGTCCACAGAATACAATAGGAATCATATACTATTAAGCACTCTTTTGAGGTTACTCAATGCTGCTAACAATGTTAGAATTATCTAAACAAAGAAGGGAGAAAAAGAACTAATGTATCTTTCATTCCTTTTGCTCCAGTATCAGACAAGAAGCTTCTTCTTCCCGTTGAATTGCCTTATTTTCAAAAAAAAAAAAAAAGGAAGTTTCCTCTCCTCCCATTGTTCTACTGAATCTCCTCTGTTTTCTCTGCATCTAACATGGATGCAGTTTATGATGACCTAAAGAGATTTTCTTTCACATAAGATTTGATGATTGATTTGTTTGCCCATATATTATGCCAAGTAACAGTTGTCAGACTCTCCATGATAAAAGAAACCTCATAAATCATTCTAGTAACTTCAAGCATTATAAATGAAGTCATTCATCACACTCGTTTAGATAAGGCTCACCTTTATTAACATTGCAATTGGATAGTCCTCTAAGAACCTCCTTTGCACGAGCAGGATCAAGCTTACTAGCCAGCCATCGGAGTACAACATTTTTACAGTCACTAACCCTATTTGAATGCCCAGGTAAACTATTCGATGAACCCATACTCAAAACTTCAGAAGCTTTTAATGCAAGTCTAGTAGCAGCTTCCGAGATGGCACTTTGGCAAACTTGCTCACAACATTCATTCACAGGATCAATCTTCTCACAGGCCTGAAGGAGCTTAGAAGATTCCACCACGCTCTCAAATTCATTAACATCTGTAACCGGGCAAGACCCTTCTGTAAGATTTGAGGGATGGATAGAGCATATTTCCTGAAGATTACTTTCAGCACCCTGACCCACCAAAATATGCTCAATATCAGAAAGGCAAAACTTGGAAATAGTCCCATTTAATGCAAGCACATTGGTCAGTTTGCTAGATTGTCCGATAAGAATTGCAAGAGTGGCTTCTAACTGTGGACAGCATATAACATTGGCGAGCAATGGTGCAAAGAAGGCATAGCAATCAGTTGATGTCATGCTCATCAAACTCTGAATAGCTGTGAAGTTAAACCTACATTGTCCTGCAAGAAGGAGGATAACAATAAGTTCAACAATGGTTGGGTTTATCAACTAAAAGGCTGCGAGGATAATATCACCAAAATGAAATGGCAAAAATCAAACCTGATAATTTTGGAATAGTAGCATTTGTGAAAGGTGCCAAAGGAGAAGGTGCAAGAAAAGGAAGAAATGGCTGCGGAGCTGTGTCTGGAGAGATCAAAGGAAGAAATGTATTCAATCGTCTCTCAGTTGATGATGCAGAGCCTCTAAGATAATTTAAGGGGTTGCACTGGCAATCATTCAGAACTGTAGCACAACAATGAGTGATGAAATTAATAGTAAAAAACATAACATCAATGTTGGATACTGTAATTTCTGTTGTTTGAAGCTTTGAACAGTCTTTTCACAAAATAGCGAACGGCCAGAAGCCCTAAAACTCGAGGCTAAGATAACTAAACAATTGATGTGACGAAAAAAGACTTTAAGGCATCAATTTTAGTTAAGAATGATAATAGAATGTAAGGAGTCATATGTTGTAATTCATACTGCTGCCACGCCCAAAAAGGCCAGCCATAAGATAGATCAATTTTTTATTGCAACTGTTTCAGCCAATTGACCATACGAAAACCATGCATATCTCAACCCAATTCTTCTTTCCGTAGTCACATAGAATATGGAAATTCCATAATACATTGTCAACTTCTGATATTTTCCAGAATATTACCTGAAGCGATTTGATATTTCTGAAAGTGAGATATTTCCTCTTCAAAATTATCATTATTCGCATCGCAAACAAAACTGGGTTGCAATCCAATGCCTCATAAACTAAAAGTGCTAACCTAGAGTAGTCAACGAATCCAATCGAAATGCAATCCTCAACTTAACAATTGCCTGATCAGAAGCCCAAATAGCTAACCCACTAAAGCTCATAACGAAATTTTAGACACAGTAGACAGAAGCGATGATTGCAAGCAAATCTTCCCATGATGCTACACCATAATGATCAGTAAGTTGGAAGGCAAATGCACCAAACCCAGTAACATAAAAATCAACAAAACCTCACATTTTATCAATAGAATAACTAAAGGAAAAATCCCTTCTTGAAACTAAAAGAAAAATCAATATGATGAGCAAAAGAACCCAGAAGACAAAATTGACGTCCACACTACGCTATAAGTAGAAGATAGCTCACAAATCATACTTAGATGAGCAAGACCCAGTAAGAAGAGAAAAGAGAGAGAGAGAGAGAGAGAGCTAGAAACTTACTAGATCGG
>JAOXYD010000002.1:11029344-11048103 GCA_028565735.1 Pinacopodium congolense
TTCCTTAAAAAATTGCTTTGTGTCCTTCTCTATACTCTCTCTTTGCATTTATTTTAACATTAGCACTAACATTCCATTTTAGGTTGAATATTGGTTTAGTGATTGCATTTAGTTTTCCAATTGAATTAGGTTGCTAGTTTTGAGTTGGCAAAAAGTTTTTAATACCCAATTCAGCCCCCCTCTTGGGTGCCATAGGTCTTACATAACTGATTCGATCTTCCATAAGTGAGCATATAGTCTTTTATTCTCTTAAGATATCGCATAATCCTTTTTGTTTCTTTCAAATGATCTATTTTCGAAATGCTCAAATACCTGCCTTACATTCCAACAATGTATATAATGTTTATACACTTATATACTTGAGCATACATAGGATTCCCATAGCTAAAGCATAAGGAATCTTTGTATTTCTTTAGATTTTAAATCATTATTGAGATAGTAACTGAGATTAAATTTACCTCCTTTAGTAATGGGGCCATCACCTAATTTACAATCCTGTATGCCAAATCTCTTAAATACGTTTGCGATATATCTCTTTTTTGATAATTTAAGAAAACCTCAAGAATGATCTCAATGTATCTGAATTTCTGATATAAAAGGGGCTTATCAAGATCTTTTATCTCAAAAGTTTTTATAAAAATTTCTTAGTCTCATAAAATAAGCATTTATAGTTACTAGCAAACAATATGTTATTAATATATAAAATTAGAAAAATATACTTACTCTTAATGAACTTGTGGTATAAATAGTGATCAGTCAAATTCATCTCAAAATCAAAAAAGATGATAACTCGATGGTACTTGTAATACCATTAATAAGAAGCTTGCTTAAGCCGATAGATGGATTTCTTTAATTTGTAAACCATTTGCATTAAATTTTTAGAACCAAAGTTTTTAAGTTTATATATATATATTGTTTTATCAATGTCACCATTGAGGAATGTTATCTTCACTTCCATCTAATGTAACTCAAGATTAAAGGGTGCTATATTTGCTATTATAATCCTGAAAGAATCTTTTGAAGAAACTAGTGAGAAATTTTTTATATAATTGATGTCTCTATTTTAAATAAAGTCCTTTGCGACTAGACAAACATTATATCTTTCCATATAAGGATTTAAATATCCATTTTCATTTTACACTTTCTGAAAATGAGACAAGATCCCAAACATCATTGTCTCTCATGGCCTTAATTTCCTCATTCATCACATAAATTCACTTTTGAGAATTAAAACTTTCAATGGTTTCGTAAAATTTGAATGGATCATTTCCCTTATGTCAATGTCCATGTCATGGTCTTGGAGAAAAACAAAATAATCATATAGAATTGCACATTTCTTTAAAGTTGCTTCTTAAACAATGTCAGGAATGATACCTCGATCATTATGAATAAAAAAAACAATTGTAGAAATAGAAATGAATTTCTCTTCAAAGACAGAGTCTTTGGCCTTATCTCTCCTTTAAAACTCAACATCATCAAGGAATTTAGCATTTTCCATCTCAAAATAGATTTATTTGTGAGATCAAAATTTGTACCCCTATGACCATTCAGAGTACTAAGTGAAATAGTTATTGACTGTCCTTGAATCCAGTTTCCTTTCATTTGGCCTATAACACCTTGCCTTAGTTAGATAACCTAAATATGAAAATATTTTTTAAGGGTTTTAATCATTGCCTTAATTAGAGCTTTATTAAAAATATAAGTTATGATCTTTAATATCTCCCTTTAGAGCAAATTTATAAAATAGTGTGAATAATCATACTCCTTATCATGTCCTTTAATATTCTATTTCATCTCTCAACAATACCATTAATGCTAGAGCTATTTGCCATGGTGTACTATAGGACGATACCACAATATTCACTATTACAGTGAGATCTAACACTTTTACTCCTTTTTCCAAGTTGATTCTCAACATCTTTGAACATATCCAATGCCTGTAACTTCTCATAAATGAAATTAAGGTATCAAAAACATGCATGATCATATATAAACTTAATAAAATATTGTTTTCATTTGAAGAAAGTGTAAGAAATGGCCTACGGATATCTATGTAGATTCTTGGTAAGATGTCTGAAGATCTTTTGACACTTAATCTCCTTATATTTGTTTCCTTCCCCTTAATACACTTGATATAAACTTCAAAGTTTGATAGATCAATTGGATCAAAAATTCTACAACATTGTCCAATACAAACATAAAAAGTTAGATTTTGCTTAAAAGACAGTATAACATAGGTTTTTTTCAAATCCAAATAATATCTAGTCATAAATGATAACCTAAAAGTTCCTATTTCCTCAGCTTCAACTACTGTTCTATCACCTACATAGATTTATCTTTTACAATCACTGAGTTTTTGATCTCAAACGACCCTGTATAAACACATTTATGTGAGTAGTAACACCAAAATCTAATTACCAAATGACATTCCAAACATTATATTTAGTACGGACTTTCTTTATGAGATGTCTTTGCATAAAAATAGTAAGCAAATTCCTCAATTTGTTGTTTTTATCCCTTATATTTCTTCTTTTATGGTATAGAATTTGTAACTTCCTTATCCTTCTTTTTCTTTTTATTATTACCCTTAGAGGTAGACTCCAAATGATCACTTTTAACCTTCTTTTGCTTTAATCTCTCTTCTTGCACACAATGTGAAATGAGCTCATTAAGAGTCTATTTCTCCTTTTAATAGTTATAATTGATTTGTATTCATTGAATTACGTAGGAAGAGATATCAAAATCAAATGCATAAATAAGTCTTCAACTCAAGCTTTAGTGCCTTTAGTTTTAAAGCAAGATGAGACATTTCTAGAATATATTCTCCGATGTTTTGATTATCTTTATATCTCATGAGAACAAGACTTATTAGAAAAGTAATTGTTTTCACATTTATTTGAAATTGTTCCATATTGACTGATACCAGCTTATACGTGTTATACCAGTTAGAGAACAACATGATCTTGCCCGATACCAGATTGAGCTTAAATACCAGTTAACTTTGGACTTATTAGGTCATAATGACTAGGATATAGCTCAATATTGACTAGTATTTGAAATATTAATAAACACCAAGGTTTAAATGAAAATTTTTAATTTTTATTTGTTGGCCGGTGTCATGAATTAGGTGACTGATGTTCCAAAAAAACAAATCCTAACACTCTTTCTTTTTTCTTATTTTCTCCTCCATCTTTCAATCTCTCACTCTTTCTTCTTCTTAAACAATTAAATCTTTCTTTCTCCTAAAAAATATTAAAAATTAGAGTTTGAATCTTCATTTCTAACCTTCCTCTCACTCCAACAATTGAATTACTTCTCCTTAAACCTCAAACATTCAAAAAATTCAGTCATTTAGCCATCAGTGACTTCCCTTTCATATCCAATAAATTATCCAATTTTAGGAGAGATTTCAAAAGCAGGTATAAGTCCTTTGGCATCCCCTATATGTTTGATTTCATTTACATCAACCAATCTGAAGAAGTACAGAGTATATATAGTTTTTTTTCTTTTAGACTTTTTATGCTATGCATTGTACTGATTTGACGCCGACGAATATAGAAGATGGTACCTACTTTCTTGTGATTGATGAGACTGTGAAAAAGTTTTAAAAAGTGAAAAAGATCATCTATAATTGTGTTTAGATGTTAAGTTTGATATGGAGATATTTCACAAATGGTAGGAACTTATGTTGTCCTACCATTACAAGATTTGTAATCAATTTTGAATCACTTAAGGGTTTTAAACAAATGAAGAAGGAGTTAAGACAAGTGTTTATAAGTGATAAATAAATTGGTTCTCAACATGTCAAGTGGCAAGATTGGAATTTACCAAGGTTATATTTGAAGATAGTAAAATTTTCCAAGTTTGCGGCCCTTTAGTGAGAGTATTTTGTTTGATAGATAATGGTAAGGAGGCTACAATAAGATATTATTATGATACTACAGAGAAGGTGAAGGAAGAAATAAAAGGCTACTTTGAAAAATAGGCCTTCTTTTTACAATCCTTTCCTTTCTGTCATTAATAAAAGATAAGCAAGACAACTTTATTCTCCCTTATTTGTTACTAGGGTGTTCCTGAATTCAAATGTCTATTTTAGACCTATTGCCCAAAAGAGAGCTAAAGTTAATAGGGGAATGTTATTAACCATCATTACAATTATTGGACATGAGATGATGTAAGACCTTTTTAGCTTACAAATAAAGGCATACAAGGATGTTTATGGTGATTTTAAGCTGTCCGTAACAATACAGTAAAGAGATAAACTTAATTTAGGTGTACATTTCCTCTCTTTTATTACTTAATTAAAATTATTCATTACTTTATTTTGTTTATAAAATTCTTTTTATTGTCTTATAGTTACTTTATGGGACTAATTTGGAACTTGTGTTCCTGAATTATAAAGATTTGTAATTCAAATTCTTAGTCAATGTGTGAAAGTTAGTGGGTGTGAAAAGAATTGGAGTACATTTGAATTCATCCATTCCAAGAAGGGAGACATATTGGAATGCAAAAAATTGAATAATTCGGTCATTTTTTAAGCTAAAAAAATGAATATTATAAGGTTATTATCATTATTAAGTTTAATATAAATTTTCAAATTCCCTTAATTATTTTATTTTATTTTATTTATTAGGACTCTTAATAAAATAAGCAATTTTATAGATCCAATTTTCTTGGATCTTATTGATGTTTTAGTGAATTGAATTGCTAAGGAATTAAGTTTTTTGGATGAGAGTAACTTAAAAGCTAATTTTGATTAAGAGAGTATTGATATATCATTTAGTGCATTGAGGTTGAATGATAGTGATGATAAGACCTTTTTTAATGATGATAACTTTGTATCAGATATAGCATAGATTGAGGGTTCAAGTTTATTAGGTTTTCTCTTTTTTTTTAGTTTTATTTAATGTATATGATAACTTTTATTCATGCTATATAAAAATAAATCTTCTAATAGTAAATGTTTTTGTTTTAAGGTTCAATTTCACTTTATAAAGTTCCTCTTCAGGATTATACATATTGATACCTTTTATGATTTTATGTCTTATTTTTATTTTATGATGTTTTGATACAATTAATTATGATTTTATATATTATTCTTATTTTAGGATGTTTGGGTATAATTATATCTATATTATATGTAGATTGAACATGCTTTTTCTTATATTAATTTAGTTTGTTATTTATATAAGAAATATTTGAAAAATAATATTAATAGGAATAAAAAATAGTTATTATTATATCATATTTATTGTATTATTGTTTTTTAAGATGGGGTTGAACATAAACTTTATACATCATTATATATTGATGAACTATTTTGCAGATTTTATATTAAAGTCAGGGACTATTTCTTAATTTTCAAAAATTGCTCGATACAATCTTCGATATTGGCCAATGTCAATGTAGCACCTTACTAGGACCCAAAATCAATATCAATATTCTTAACATTGCTTGTTTATGGTTTTTTATTTTTAGCAAAACACTGGACAAAAAAATTAATATTAATAAGAATGAAAAAATAGTTGTTATTGTATTATTGTTTTTTAAATAAGGTTTAACTTGAAATCTATACAACATTATTGATGGACCATTTTGCAAATTTTATATAAAAGTCAGGAACTATTTTATAATTTTAAAAAATTGCTTTGTACGATCTCCGATATTGACCAGTGTTAAGGCAGTATTGTAGTAGGTCAAAACTAGTATCAATATAGTATCAGTATTATTGTAGTAAGACCAAAACTGGTATCAATATAGTATTAGTATTCTTAACATCACTTGTTTTTTCTTTTTTGATTTTAGCAAAATACTGCTCACGTTCTTTAAGGAATAAGTTGGCATCTTTCTCTTCCGACATTATGCCCTTAAATGTTTCTAGAATTGCATATTTCATAATCGTAAAACTCATGTGATTTAAGTGTTCTCACTTCTCCCAATCCCTCTTGTCTTCAAAGGAACTTGCATTCATAAGAGTATGAGGCCACTTAATTTGAAGAATAAGGTATAGATCCATTGCATTCAAGAATGATCATAACATTCCCTTTTTAAACTTTAAAATATGTGCCATTTAGCACAAGTACTCATTGAATAGAGAACAAAAATAAGCAAAGCAACAAATTTGAAATTAAAATTTGACTACAAAATAATTAATAAATTCAAATAATGGCAATTTTATTACAAGGTACCTATTACAATATCAAAATTTAATCTTTGTGTAATGTATCAATTTGTAAGTGATATTCCTATTGTAATACTTAAATATTAACAATAAATTCCTTTTAAAATATAAACCTTTGTTTGGACTGACTTATAATTTGCATGGAAAACCGAATAATTATCACATATTTATTACTATAAATATGTTTGAATTTCAGCCAAATAATAATCTTCTTTTAAATCGATCATTATCCACATAAAATTCATTCATACACATCCGTCTTGATATCTTACAATAAATTAATCTAAACAAAGAGGTTACTTTAGTAACATATTATTTTAATTAATTAATTTAAAATACTAGTCACTAAAAAATATAAATATAAATTCCAAAATTTGGATTTAGTTAATTAATTATTTAAAATTAATATTATAATTCCAATTTTTTCAACCGTCAAAAACTAAAAAATCACAACCTATATACAACTTTGGCAAAATGAAACCCATAAACAATTAAAGTGATGCAGTAATAATGTCAACAAATTTCCAAATTTTGCATCTAAAAACAAAATTCATTATACCATAGTTGCTATCAACGTAAGCAATGAAAGGTTCCAGATATGGAGGTTACTATTCACATATAGTAGCAAATACTTCTTAAGTAATAGCAAATATTTTTTAAGTCAAAACTAACTGTCTCTATAAAGTGAATAAAAGCTTGTAAAAGGCACATAAACCGAGACATGGCCAAATAACTTTGTTTAAAGTGAACAAAAACTTTAAAAGGCACGTAAATGTAGACATAGCTCTATTCATTTTTGTTATTCCATATTTTTAATCCAAAAATAAAAACATACAAATTTGAACCTATATATCTTAATAATATAATATGATATTGATTCTAATATTCTTTGTAAGAATTTTAACTAAAAATTACAATATGAATCTAAATCAATTACATCAGAATATTTAGAATAAATTTAATTACAAAAGCATACATGAATCTATTAGAATAGTCACGATTAAGATATTGCCTCTTCTTGGCTTTTGGTCTTTCAAGAGATGCATATAAGTTATCTCTCTTTTCTAATGATGGGATGTCACAAAATAAAACTTAATACTCTTTTGGAGACTATAATCACTTATTTTTATATATAGTGTTCATTCCTAATTTGGTTATCATATGTTAAAAATATAACACTAGTATTTCTACATTTATAATAACCCATACTTAGATGATTTAGACACATTAACTCAAAACCTTATTAGACCATTTGTAATTTTAGGTTAACCTTATAATAGCCCATGACATGTAATTATATATAGTCCGTCAAAAATTCTAATAATTGCCTCTAAAAAATTGATGGGATGATGATGAGCTCCACCACATAGATCCACTATTTTGATAACCAATACTATATAACCTAACATGAATTCCTCACTAAATCCTTCATGCTAAATGATATGAATGAATAACGAATAATGTATAACCTAATATGAAGAGAAGTCGTTGCTAAATACTTCATGCTAAATGATATGAAAACCCTGACGACTATATATGAGGAATTCAATCCTTTTCGGATTTATTTTGTTATACATACTCAAAATATATGTCTTATTTGTTTGAAATCAATCATGGTCAAATAATACACGCAATGAAAATATTTTATAATTTTTTAATGTTCTTTTTAAAAAATTTAACTTGAAACAATCCTATAAATATTGATTATACAATCCTGTAAAACTTTTCCTTCTTGTTGAATATGTCAATCATAATTGTCCAAATATCTAGCCTTCAATGATATTCATAAAACTAAAGAGAAACTCAACATTTTTAAAGGAAAAGAAATAGTTTCTCTTATATTCTTTTTTTAGATAAAAATAATATTTTCTTTTAATTAAAATTAAAAATAAATTATAATTAAAGTTTAACTTTAATTATAATTAAAATCATTAATAAAATCAAATATCATATATTTAGTCATTAAAAATTTTCAAACTTCATAATTAAGTCCAATTTAATTTAAAATAAAATTTCTTCTATTTGCTTGTTTTTATCTATGATCTATTAGGTTTCTATATATTGACAATAATTATACATTTTTAATTTTAATTCAAAGTTAGAATTAAATAAAATTAAGCTCTTTATAATTTATCTTTAATGCTCCAATTAAATAATTTATAATCATAGATCAAGATTAATATCTAGTAACATATCATGATTGGCTAAATATTATGAATGTCAATGTGATTTAATTGAACTCTTTTATATATAATTACAATGTATAATTCATTCTTTTCGACATTTAATATTTCAATTGAAATTGAAGTATGAAACTAATGTATACTTTAACCAAATTCAATCGTATTCATTCTTACTAATTAATAATTAATTTATAATTGATATTTGAAATCAATCTTTTCAAATCTCAATACACGTTGATAAGATAATTTCCAAATCATTACTAACCAAAACTAATAGAATATTTTTTGTAATTACTTTAAGATGACAACTCTTTTATTGCTTTGTTCAATTATCTTTATATAGTTTATATTATATTCAAATATTATCAACTAAACTACTTAATAGAATATGCCATAAGTATCATAGCATAGTAATTTCTATATGAGATACTTTGATATTTTTAAGTTTAAGGATTAATTATACAATCATCATAATGAGGAAATCTAAAAGATACAAATAATATTCCATTCAAAATTCTTATAATCAAGTTAGTTTAGTAAACTTATTCTCTAACGAATATTATCTTATAGATCAGTGAACTTATTCTCTAATAAACATCATCATATTTATTTTAGTATTTTAATAATTTATTTTTTTAGATCAATTAGTTTGTTCATAAGAAAAAAAAAACTTGTGTTTGTTAAACTAAGGATGGTTCCACCTTATTTTGGTAATGAAAAAACAAATTATATTACTAATGCTTATACTTTTAAGTATGTTGAAAGATAGGTTGGACAAATCTCAAGTTTGATCATTCGAAGAGTCTCGAAGTTGGAAATAGAAAAATCACATGAACACTCAAGTTTGAAGTAGTTTTGGAATAAGTTTATTTTTGTTTAATGTAATCTTTACTCATTTTATTTTGATGTTCTTTAAAAGGCTTATATTTGATTATTCATGCATAAATATTTTAGAATATGCATATAGGTGCCTAATCAAGATGTTTGTATGTTTGTTTGTCTCCTCTTGATGTTTGGAATGTATAAGTTAATATGACATTAGTTAGGTGAGATAAATAATTGAGTTTAAAAGAAATGTCTTAAGTATATGTTTGATTTAATTTGGATTTATCTTTGGCTTAGCCTCATTTGAATGTTTAAGTTCTGTTTTGATATAGATCAACCGAATGAGCTAGGTCGTTCGACCGAATGACTTAAGTTGATCGACCGAACACAAGTCAAAGACCTATTAGTCAACCAAACTAGGTATATCGATCGATCGAATGTTGCGGATAAATACATAATTAGCCAGATTACACAAAGATTTATTTGCTTTTTACCCGTTGGAAAATGGATATTAGGACCTTTGTACAACGAATATATTTGTGAATGATGAGTATAAATAAGATGGTTTATAACTTGTGTCACATAGAAGTTTTATATGAGAGTACAAGTCTTTGTCACATCTTTTACGAGCAATATACGAATGTTTCGTACAAGTATTTTTCTTTAAGTAGATTTTTGGTTTTAGTGTGTATTTTGTGAGGTTTTTGTATATTGTGATATGCTTTCATTCTTTAAGCCTCTTGATTACATCAAGTGAAGTTGAGTGAAGTATTCTTTTATTAAGTTGTTCTTGTGAGCTTTTGAGAGGTTATTCTTAAGCCTAGGAAAAAGAAATGAGTGAAAGGTTCTCCTTTAGCATATGAAAAAGGATTGTAATTGAACGATATATTCTTATTGAAGTTACAATAAGAACCAATTCTCAACAGTGGAGTTGGAGACTAAACTAGGAGCAAGTGGATAGCCCTGAACCAGAATAAATCCGATGTCTTTCTCTCCTCTCTTACTCTTTATTATTCTACACTTAAAATATTTGCTTGATTGGGTGAATTTGTGCTATTTGTTTAAGTTTCCACGTATATTATTGTGTTTTAGTTTGTGAAAGATTTTTAAAGACTAATTCACCCTCCCTCTTAGCGCCATAACAAACCTAACAATTGGTATTAAAGTTTAAGTCTCATAGTAGATTAATTCTAACGAGTTAGTGAGTAAAGCTGATATATTGCATATGATACATAACTTTGCTTCCTCTTCTTCTAGTCTTGAAGGTCAAAATACACATATAGCACCTTATTTTGATAACAACAATTACTTGTATTGAAAAAACAGGATGAGACACTATTTAAGAAGTAAAAGTATTGATTTGTGGCTTTTTGTTTTTGAAAAGACCACTCTACCTTCAAAATTAGTAAGAAATGAGCTTGTGATTAAGGATGATAAAAAACTAAATGTTAAATAAAAGAGATTAGCTTCTTTAAACAGTAGAACCATGCATATTTTATTTTGTGTCCTTAACATTGAAGAGTTTAATATAATTTCAATGTGTGACATAGTATATGACATGTGTCATACATTAGAAATTACACATGAAGGTTCGAATTAAGTAAAAGAAACAAAAATTAGCATGCTTACTCATCAATTTGAATTGTTTTAAATGACGCAAGATGAAAATATTTCTTCGATGTATGCTTGATTTAACAATATTATTAGTGTTTTAAAGGGTTTAAATAAGACCTAGTCTGATTTTTCGTTTGCTAGAAAAATCTTGAGGTCTCTATCAAAGTCTTGGGAACTTAAAGTGAAAAAAATACAAGAAGTAAAGGATCTTAGCATTCTGTCACTTGAAGAGTTGGTCGGTTCACTACTTACACATGCAATGGTGCTAAAATACATACAAGAAAAAATTACACCAAAAAAGAAGAACATCGTCTTTAAAGCAATAAAGAAGGATGAAGGTTAGAACGAAGAATCATCTTATGGAAGTAGTAAAGAAGAATCCGTCGCACTTATTACAAGTGGCTTAAGGAAGCTCATCTGAAGAAAAGCTCCGATCTATAAAATGGAAGGTAAGTTCTCTAAACAAAATTATCTAATATAACATGTTTTGAGTGTAGTGAAAAATGGGAACTTGAGGCGACATTGGCCACATCTTCAAGAAGATGAAAAGGAAGAAAAGAAGTAAAGGAAGGAAAAGAAAAATTATAAGAAGAAAGCATTAAAAGTGGCATGGAGTGAGTCAAGCGAATTTAAAAAAGAAGAAATTGCAAACATATGTTTTGTAACTGACGATAAGGCAAGTATCCCTAACTCAAATGACAAAGTTGAAGTTGAATATACATATGAAGAACTATTAGAGTTCATAGGATATTTGGCTAAGAAAAAAAAAGTCCTTTACTTGATACAAATTTGGAATCCATGAAAGTAATAGATGAGTATAAATAAGAAAATGATAATCTTATAAAGGACTTAGATGCGATGACCAAAGATAATGATGAATTATTTAATGAAAATATGGCCTTAAAGAAAGAAGTAGAAACACTTAAAGAATCACTATTGAAATTTATAAAAGGTAAGAAAAACTAGAAATCATGTTAAGTATTCAGAAAATGGGAAACGATAAACATGGCTTAGGCTATAGTAATGGAGTATTAACTAGTAAAACCATTTTTGTAAAGGGAAATAATTTATAAGATGAATGTCTTAAGGTTATTTAAAATGCATCATCAATTAGAACTCATCCTAGGCATTATGCATTCATGTATGCATCAAAACGTAAAAAATTTTCACAACTTCGATTTAATGATACTAGAACCTTCACTCAACCTAGGAAAAAATTTCTTCAAAGGTTCTATTATAAACTAAGGAATATATATAGATATTTCACACCTTTATTTTTCACTAATTGTGAAAGAAACAGAAATGTTCGTTATTTTTGTTATGATTGTTTAAGAAATGTGAATACAATTTTATTTTGTCAAGGTACAAAACTAATACTCATGAATCCAAGATGATATGGGTACTAAAAATTCGTTAAATTTTCTAGTTTGGAGGTACCTTTAAGAACGAGAAGGAACATATCGCCATTGTTGAACCAAGTGAAAGACAAATCTGGCAAACAATAAATTGAAAAGTACCCAAGTTTTATGACATATATACGTATGTGAAATGCGTAAACTTTTTGGGATGTTTTTTTGTTAAAAAGGTTGAAAATTTCCTTGGTGTACTGCCTTTTTTCTTTCTACAATTATGTTCATCGGTCGACCAATCTAAATGATTCAGTCGACCAGTGTAGGAAACTTCACGATTTAAATGTTTCCCATCTCATCTTTTCTCTCATCTCTTTTTCTCTTTCTCTCCCACCTCTTTCTTCGACAGATATAAACATCATGCTCCAAGCTCCTCTGTCGCTGATCTTCACATTTTTTAGCCTCTAAAACACCATTTTTGAGCACTGTACTACCTTCCTCTACCTGTTTCTATCCTCAAAGAGCTCCACTGTCACCCCTACCTCATCTCCGACTCCTCTTTATTGTGCTCCTCCTCCTCTGGCGAGCTTCAGGTGATGACAAAGCCTCCATTCTACTCTTGGTTAAACTGTTGACTTCATCAATTGGATTTTTTTATATGCTTTATCCACTCTTAGAGCTATATTAGGTGTATTAATTACTATTCTTACTCCTTATTTAAAGTTCTTGTATTCTTAGAATTTCCACCATGATTAGGACTTGAGTACTGCTAGAAGTAGGAGATCCCAATCTAGTTGAGATACTGATTACCTAGATGTAGATTCTAATCAATTATGAGACTATACTTCAAGGAAACTTTCTGAAAATCGTGTCATTTTCCCTGATCATCTATATTTTTTCAAAGAAAATGGACTTTTTTAGCTTTTACTTTATTAATTGTGAGAGCCTCTTCTCACTCTTTTAGCCAAAACTTGTCCCACAACTATCCAACTCTTTTACTGTAACCTTAGAAAAGTTAAGAAGAATGATGAGTATATCATCTTATCCAAAGTAGAAAATGTACTTATCCGTTTATCTAGAGACATTATCAACAACATTCTTGATATTCTTATTGCTCCTGTGTTCTCTCACTATAACTATATGTTGAAATTTAATGCCACTCATTTTGTACCCAAGAGAGTTAAAACTATCTTTGCGTTAGAGAGCGAGGAAGGAATTACTAAAAAACTTAAGGATGTTAGAAACATGAGCGCCATACCAAAATTCCATCACCTTTTCATCAAATATAACTTTCTCTCTACTAGCGGTCATTACAATGACCTAGGATATGATGACCTTTGGTTTTGTCTACTCTAATGCTTGGTGAGAGCATTCACCTAGGTGACTTCATCTTGCATAACATAATCCATTTTGCCCCAGGTAAGAAAAGGGGCCAACATATTCCTTATCCTTTGATTTTTGGCCACATCTTCCAATATTTTAACATTCCTCCTATAGATGATGACTTTGAACAATATTCCTTTTTTGTTTAAAATTCCTTAAAGCGCATGAGATTTTAAATTGTTAATGGTCGCATTACTCAACCTCGTCATTAGGAGCAACGCTCAACCATACCAATACTTCTTGATGATGATCAGTTGCAATGCTTTGCCACTCCCATACTTCATGAGAATCCTTCTACTCTTGTTCTTCCAGCTGATGATGGTGTTTTTGTACTTTATGGTGGAGATACTAAGCCTCTTTAGCGTCAAATAGTACCCCTCCCTTTAGTTGATAATGAGGGTATATCGACTCATGTTCATAGCACTTCTGCTGGTCCTCCACTCATCTCTTCCGAGGCTGAGATTGCCTTTATCCATCGCAAACTTACTCATGTGAGACGTCAACTTGATAAGCATTCCATCGAGCTTTACAAACATTCTATTATACTTCGTGAGCAGAGTGCCTTGCTACATGAGATTATCTCCCCGACTTCCTCCACAGCCTCCTTCAGAATCTTAAGGATATTTTTATTTGTTTTGTATTGATATACAAATGCTACTTTTGATGTTTGACACTTTGCTTATTTATGATATTGACTCCTTCTTATGAAGGTTTTTGAGTATATGTCCTTATTTAAAGTCACTCATGTGTCTTCTAGTTATGCTTTGTGCTTTTACCCTTTTGGTGATTCCAAAAAGGGAGAGATGATTATGATATTATGTGGTATGAGATGATGTTATATAAGAAGAATGTGATATTATCTATCTGTACGATTGGGTTTTATATAGGGGGAGTATATTATGTATATGTGTATATAATGCATATGTTGAGGGGAAGTAGAAAATTGCTATAATGATTGAAGTATCACTTTGATTCTTTGATATGATGAGTAGATTATGATTCTTTTTCTTATTTATAGTTGTTATGTTGTAATATGATGAATCATTAATCCTTATTTTTTTTTTCATATTTAGGGGAGTTCATGCCTTGTTTACTGTTTATAGTGTTTGTAATATCATTTGATTTTATGGTCACCAAAAGGAAAAGATTGTTGAACTAGGGGTGGTTCCACTTTATTTTGATAATGTCAAAACAAATTATATTGCTAATGCTTGTGGTTTTAAGTATGTTGAAAGATAGGTCTGACAAAGTGCAAGTTTGATTGTTCGAAGAATTTTGAAGTTAGAAATAGAATAATCACATGAAGACTCAAGTTTGAAGAAGTAGTTTTAGAATAAGTATATTATTGTTTAATGTAAACTTTACTCATTTTATTTTGATGTTCTTTAAGAGGCTTATATTTGATAATTCATACATACATATTTTAAAATATGCATATAAGTGCATAATCAAGATGTTTGTATGTTTGTTTGTCTCCTCTTGATGTTTGGAATGCATAAGTCAACATGACATTAGTTAGGTGAGATAAATAATTGAGTTTAAAAGAAATGTCTTAAATATATGCTTGATTTAGTTTGGCTTTATCTTTGGCTTGGCCTTATTCGGATGTTTAAGTTCTATTTTGATATAAGTCGACCAAATGAGTTAGGTCGATCGACTGAATGACTTGAGTCAGTCGACCGAGCACAAGTCGAAGGCCTATCAGTCAACCGAATTAGGTATATCAGTCGACTGAATGTTGCGGATAAAGACATGATTCGCCAAATCACTCAACAATCAAATCATTTGTTTGCTTTTTGCCCATTAGACAATGGATATTAGGATTGTTGTACAATGAATATATAGGTGAATGTTAAGTATAAATAAACTGATATATAACTTGTGTCACATAGAATGTTTATCCGAGAGTATAAGTCTTTGTCACATCTTTTACGAGCAAAATATATGAATATTTCATACAAGTCTTTTTCTTCAAGTGAATTTTTGGTTTTAATGTGTATTTTGTGAGGTTTTTTGTACATTGTGGTGTGCATTCATTCTTCAAGCCTCTTGATTACATCAAGTGAAGTTGAGCAAAGTAATCCTCTATTAAGTTGTTCTTATGAGCTTTTGAGATGTTATTCTTAAGTTTAGGAAAAGGAAGTAAGTGAAAGGTTCTCCTTTAGCCTGTAAAAAAGGATTGTAATTAAACGGTATATTCTTATTGAAGTTACAATAAGAATTAAATCTCAACAGTGGAATTGGAGACTAGACTATAAGCAACTGGATAGCTTCGAGCCAGAATAAATCCAGTGGCTTTCTCTCCTCTCTTACTCTTCATTATTCCGCACTTATAATATTTGCTTGATTGGGTGAATTTGTATTATTTGTTTAAGCTTCCGCGTATATTATTGTGTTTAATTTGTAAAATATTTTTAAAGACTAATTCACCCTTCTTTTAGTGCCATAACAAACCTAACAGTGCTAGTCTTTCCATTATATTAATATCTCATCTTCATGAAACTATAATTAAGAAACATTAGGAATAATACACAAATACAATTTAAATCTCACAAGTATATTCTCATCATAATTTCAGTTATACAGTAATTATTCTTAAGATTTAATATTTAGTATTAAGCATTAAACATAATGAACAAAATGCATAAAGATAAAGAATATCTTTATTAAATAAACTTATAATATCATATATAAATTTGCAAAGGATCAATTGGTTGCAAAAGTATAAACTAACATCAATTTGTAATTTATTTCAAAATATTAGAAAATTGAGATGAAATATCATAAATTATGTAAAAAAAAATTAAAAACCTATTCATGATTTTTAAAAAATAACAAAAAGTAATTATCACTAATTATTTGTTTTATGGAGCAAGTTTTAAAAGATAAATACATTTAGAAGCAAAATACAAGTGGAATGTTTTAATTTTAAAAGCAAAAATGAGGACAATGCAAGAATAAATGTTTTAGAGCTTTAAGAATATTAGTAAGGTAGTTTTGAACTTAGAGCATGTTTGGTACCTGTTCATATTTCGGTTTTTGGTTTTTGTTTTTCTAAACACAAAAACTGAAAAAATAGCATAAAAATAAAAAAACCAGCACACTAATATAGTATAGAAACAAAAAAATAGCATAAAAATTAAAAAAACACATAAAAATTAATAAAACACACAAAAATAAAAACAAAAAAACTAACAATAATACCAAACATCATCTTATATGTTAGTTTTATCTAAAGGTTTAGTGTCCACAAAGCTCAAATTGCACTTGCTTGTGCATAAGGTTCTCAAATTTGCATGAATTTTTCATTAGATAAGGCTATTGTTGTATTTGAGTAGATATATTTCAGGATTCAAAACAAGCCTTAAAAATGTTTTTTAAAATATGTGTGAAATGTTTTTATAGTGAAAAGAATTATTTTAAGATGTTTATAAGTTGTTTGAAAAGAAAATTTTCAAAAACGAATTTTAAATTATTAAAGACCAAGACATATTTTGAGTTAGAACTCAATTAATAATTCTTGGTATTCAAAATCATCTAGGGAATCATTTAAAACTTGATTGAATTTGCATTTAATATTACAAAATTTTTTAGAAGTGCTTGAAAACTGTTTGAGTTATTTTATGTTTTTTTTTCTAGGAGTATGATGGTGGTCTATAATAATTATACATAGTGCACAGCGATGTCATTATAATCTTGAATGTCTTCAATGTGATCTACAACAGTAGGACTAACGATGTCATTGTAGTCATGTGTTCTATCTAAAAGATGAATAGCAAGGCAAAATATTGCGTTGATATCCTAGGGAACCACTATTGTAGTCATTGATAGAGTAAAGACTAGTTGCAATGTTCAATATAATGGCCTTTGCTCCTCTTTAAATAGATAGTAAATGCAACCAATGGTATTTTGAGCTTATAAAGTCTAAATAAGGTTGCTAGTAGTTATTGTACAATCTTTATGAACATTTTTGAGTCTTTTGAGCTATAGAAGTAATCAGAGCTTCCATTGTTTTATATTCTTAAGCCATCCATTGAAATTTTGATTTCTTAAGCAAAGTTTTTATTTTTTTCAATTTTTTAGAACTACTAAGACGTGCATCATTCATATTTTTCATCTTTTTAAACTTTTGAGTCCTTAAATTTTGAGTTTTTAATTAAAACACCTTTGAGATATAAGTGTTCTTGTAAAAAGGGATTGTTTAAGTTTGATGGGTTATGATCCAAACTAAAGGCTCTATTCTGCTATGAAAAAGGATTTGTTAAAGGCTCATCTTCACCTTTCATAAAGAAGATTGGGCTCATAAAGGGTTTGTACTTGGTTTTTGAGATATAGTGAAATATCCAAGCAAGTGATGTTATTAATGGATTACTATAACAATTCCTTTGTATCATCTCTACTTTACATCTTTAGTTGTTGTTTTTTTTTATGTTATTGCTTTGTATCTATCTTGTGAATATTTATGTTGTGTAGGTTGTATTTTAGTGTAGGGATTACAAATAGCTTGACATTAGTTTAAGTGGTATAGGTTATTAGCTCAGAAAATTTTTGAACACTCAATTCATCTCCCCTTCTTAGGCATCTTTAGGACTTACAAATGGTATCAAAGCTAGTCTCATTTTTGTATAAAGATTTTCTAATGAAAATAGTAAGTTAAGATCCATTCATGGCACATTTAATAGCTTCTATATGTCAAGAAAGACAAAATATTAATATGGCACCATTTTTCAATGAGAAATGATGATCTCTATTGGAAAATAAAAATGAAATTCTTTTCTATACCCGAAAACATAAAATTATAGGATATAATGAGTAATGGGCCATACATTTCAATATAGGTGATAAATTATCACAATGTGCCTAAGGTTAGAGAAGAGTGAATTAGTAAAGACAAGAGATCAATTTCTTTGAATAATAGTGTTGTCCATATTTTTTTATTGTAACAAATAAATTTAATAAAGTATCCATATGCAAGAAAGAATAAAAAATTTGGCACATATTTGAGGTTACACATGAGGGAACTAATCAAGTGAAGTAGAGTAAGGTTTTGTAAGCCCTATAGCACCCAAGAGGGGGGATTGAATTGGGTGTTTAAAAATTTTTAGCTAATTTAAACTAGCAACCAAAATCAATTGGAAACTAGATGTAATCACTAAACCAAGATTCAATCCTAAGATGGAATGAGAATGCAATTACCAAAATGAATGTAATAAGTTGAGATAAG
>JAOXYD010000002.1:11083697-11095613 GCA_028565735.1 Pinacopodium congolense
GTCTAATTAATTTAAAAATAAATTAATTTTCATGAAATTGAATATAAAATTATTCTAATTAAAGTATTATTAAGAAATGATTATATCAATTGTTCTTAGATTAGAGTTTATCAATTATAATTTAAATTTATCAATTTATTACTTGATGTTTACAATAAATAGGAATAAATATATAGTTATTATTATATCAAATATATATTATTATTAAAATTTTAAGACATAATTGAAGTAAAATTAAAAAATAAAACACAATATATAAGAGAAATATTTTATAAAATTTAGGGATTGATTTTTAATTTTAAAAAAATTATTTGAAACGATACCGGTATTAACCGATATCGGTACAATACTATTTTAGAACTGAATCTGGTACCGATATCAGTACGATTTTTAAAATATTAGATAAATTAGACACACATATTTTACTTGAAAAACCTCCGAATAAATTAGAGTAAAAACACGAATAAGAATAGAAGAATTTTACTATTGAAAAAATTGAAAATTACAAGAAGAATTAGGCCTCTAAAAAATATACTCACAATATATTTTTGTTTCTCTTTTCTCTCCTTCACTCTCACTCTCTTTTTTTATTTATCCACCTATATTCTTCCTTCATTCATCTCCTACCTATAAATAATATGTAGGAGATAGAAGCTAGCCTACACAACCAGTAAGAAGCTAGGACCGAGGATGATTAAGTTGTGTCGTCAGTTTTGTTGGTTTCTTCCATTAATTCGTTTTAGTAGTGTTTTACGTCGGTTAAGTTCTTAACGTGGGTCTTTTTTGGTTGGATACCTAGGGCTAGACCTTGTTCCTTTGGGATCATGTAAGTGTTACTATGGACTTCATTTACATTATTAATTTCATTTCATTTCATTTTAAAAAAAATGAATTAGCATTTTGCAAAATAATGTAAGACTTTTTATTCCAAAAATGGAATACAATACATGTATGAGGGACTCATAATTTATAAATGTCCCCATCACATATGAAAGAACATGGAATTACTAATAACACTAAGGACAAAGGTAGTTTGGTGGTTATAAGTAACTATATTGTCATAAGAACTTCCTTGTCCAACTAATCTAAAACTGATATAAGCCTTCCTTGACCTAGTCAACAAGTCAGAAACTTATCATGCTCCAGCTCCATCAATTTTGTCCAAGAATTACCCTCATCATGTCTCATTTTGACCACTAAGTCATATGTATAATGACAATTAGGATTAGGTATTAACGATGCCATTATAGTGAGATCCTAAAGGTCGTTATCCTTTGTTATTGAGCATAAACGAAGATTTTGAGTAGGGAAGAACAATGTCGATCTTCTCCATTGTTGTGCTTTTGTTTTCCAACACAAATGTTCATCTTTGTACTACTTTGTTGGTCCAAATTGCACCTTACATCCAATTCGAAAAAGGGTTCTACAAACCTCCCTCATCAAAAGAATTCAACATCCTCATCAATGAATTTCCCATTAAAGTAACCCCTCATACTTTTTACACCTTGTTAACTTGCATTTAAGCTATCCAATTGTAGCTTGTTTTGTCCCCTACAAAAGCTCATAGATATATGTTGGGTTAGTGTCTGAAAGTAGAGCAAACTAACCCCTAAGATTAAATAAAAAAATAACAGTTCTTTTGCTAGTAGCTTTTGGCCATAAGTCTTTAGCATTACAAGTTCATCTACAACCTTATTTGAATTTGAAGGAAAATAAGGACACCCCTACTAAACTTGGCTATGTATAATGACCTCATTTTTCTTCTTGTTTCAACATTCTTGAATATTCATAGGAGGACCTATAAGTCCCACTTCTGGATACCTTTTCCACAGCCATTAGATTGATAGTAACATTTTTAATACTATTTTCCTCCTTATCTGATAATGCATTTAGCTTCATTTTCTTTAAGCAATCTTTTTTGTAGTGTGCTCTATTGAAAAAGAAACAAATGACCTTGTAATGAACAATCTTTTGAGGAGTTTAATCACCCTTTGCCCTCTCACTTTTTTTAATAGATTACTCCCCTTTTGACTTGCCATTTCTATTCCCATTAGCAAGTTTTCTTTGTCTTTTCTTGGTTGCAAATCCATTAATCGAATAGAAATCACAATAGTATTAGATAAGTCTTGTACATGATTTCTTCTAAGTTTAACTTGTGCTTAAGTTTGTAATCTTGATAGAAAGTTGAATAGCTTGTCTTTCCCAACATATTATGAATATCTAACATATGCAAACTAAATGCCCTTATATAATTATAGATGTTCATCTTGTCACAATTTCCTTAAGTTTTCTCATGCAACCTAAGAAGAGTTGTATGGAAGGAATTTCTCATTCAATTCCCATATAGTGTTGTTCATGGACCTCAAGTGCACGGTTGTTGAAGTGAGTAATAAATCGGTACGAACCGAGTTGTGTCCACAGGGATTATGATAAAGCTCAAATCTATGTTAGCTAACGTTGTTTGGAAAAATCAATATGGATAAAAATTTAGAAATTAAAAGCAATAAAGAGTAATATTAAAAACTTAAAAGAAATTCTAAGCAACTACCTAACTCACATTAATCAAAAGAACTACGAATGTGACTTATCTATTCAAAAACTAATTAAAAAGATTAACTTCAATGGGGAATGACTTTTTCCTAGGGAACGATATTTTTGCTAACCTTAATATTGATTTAGCTATCCTCCACAATTAAAAATCATAGGCTTATATGTGAACTTTAAGAGTACTTAATCCTCTTCTCCCAAAGATGAATTAATCTATCCACTTCAGAAATCATTTAGTAATTCCTTACTAAAGTTCTTCCTAGAGTTTCTTAAGCCCAAACTCAAAATTTCTATTTTCACCTCCTAAGTTTCTTGGATTTCCCAACTCACAAGAGAATCTTAGTTAAAATTTCCTTCAATCTTCTAGCAAAACCCTCTTTTTCCAAAGATAAATTTATACCAAGTAAACTTCCAATGATCCAAAGGAAGACCAAATATACCCAAGGAAAATCAACATGTATATGAACATTCAATCATGGATTCCAGCAAGAATCAATATTAAAGCATCACAAAACATTAAATCCCTAAGAGAAATTTAGGTCCTACCCACAAATCATCATGTCAAATAATCCATAAACATAAACCCTAGACAAACTTATTAAAATTCTAAAAGAAAAATGAGGAAAAACACTCCAAAAAATGTTACAGAGTTTCTACCACAAAATCCTTTAAAAACAGTTGTGTATCTCCTTTCCATACTGTCCCTAGCTATTGCTGTGCGTCACTCTTCTCTTTATTTTCTGCGTCTACTCCTTTTTTCTTGTGGTTTCTATCTCTAATTTCTGTCTTGCGTATTTCTGTCTAGGGCTGCTGGCTTGGAGTGGAGGTCTAGCGTAGGAGCAGCTCGCGGGTCCAACACCAGTGTCCAGGTCTAGATGGGTGGTCCATCCAGTAGGTGTGTCTTGGTCCAGTGGGTGAGTCCAGGCACTCAGTCCATGCAGTGGGTAGCGAGTCTAAGCGTGAGGTCCAAGTACAAGGCGAGCGGTTCTAGCCCAAGCACATGTGAGTTCATACGGGTCATCTAGCAGCAGCAGTCCAGGTGAGGGCTTTAGTCCAGTAGTAGCAGTCCAGGCGCAACAATCCAGGCGTTAAGTCCAAGTCTAAGCTCCATGTAGGAAGGATCAGGTTCTCTCCAGCTCTCCAACACTTGAAGGAATGGATGCGTATCTCGCTAGCATTAATAAGAATCTCTCATGGATCTACAGTCCTCTCCCGCCAGCAATTAGATTAAATGGAAACCTTTTTTGAATTTTTGCCTCGGTGTGTTAAACCTAGTTTAAGGCTTAGTTACTTCTTCATTCTTCAATTTTCATTCATCTTTCATGCTTTTGTTTCCTTCAAACTTCAAATTTCAATTTCAATAAATTTTACACAAGAAATAAATATACCAATAATATTTAATTCTAACACAAAATTAACAATTAAATAATAAAACATAAAATAAAAAAATAAAAACACTTAAATAATCAAAACTAACTCCAAACTAATACTAAAAATAAACAAAACAATAATTAAGATTATACTAAATAAGAACACACAAAATGAGTCCTAAACACAACAATATCAATCTAAAATGCAAAGGAACACATGCTAAACACTTAGAAAAACACATACTAAAGCACAATTATCAACTTTCCCACACTTAAACCTTTGCTTGTCCTCAAGAAAAATCAAACACAACTAATCAATTCTATCACTTCATTTTCACAAAGATCAAAGCATGCAATCCCACAAACTTTAGCCAACTTAAGTATCAAGCTAATACATATATCATGACTACTTTTTTGTTAGTAAACATAAGCAAACGCCACTTATGAAACCATCGCTTAAAAATAAGTATAAACACAAAATGAATCTTCCTCACTATTTCACTCATTTCTCTCAAGTGTATTTGGGTTAATGTTTCTTTCAAACTTTCTATAGGAAACCACACTATCATAAGCTTGCTAATACGTCAATTCTTCTCCATAATGATTACATGTTAAAAATAGATCATAAGGACTTTTTTTCAGGTTGTAATGTGGTTACGGTTAAGGTGAGTCAAAAAGGGTAAAGGGGTCATCACAAGCATTCATAAAGTGTTAAGTGTATAAAGGGATGAAAAAAATAAACTTCTGAGCTGTACAAATGAATAACACTGCTACTCCACACTTATTAATGTTAGTAAATGTTATTCCTTTTTCTTTTTCTTCTTCTTTTTTTTTTTTTGGGTTTGTTTTCTTTCTTTTATCTTTCTTTTTAAACAAAGATAATGAAACAATAAACAAAACAATACCTAAATCAAATGTGTTCAAAGAGTAGGAGTATGCTAAACTCATCTAAAAAATGTAGCTAAAAATCTTAATTAATGCATCACTTAATACTCTATTAAGCTTGTGAATAGGTAGGCTAATGGGATTTTGGGTTTCAAAATGGGGTCTTTTCAAGAAACGAAAGGGTTAAGGCTCAGTGAGGGTAGCAAGGGATAATAAAAAGTAGATCATTTAAGCCAAGGGTTAACACAAGAAGGGCTATAATCATTTCTATCTAGCATGCGTCTAGTAGATTTAAACTTATTCAAGGTAATTTTTGAACGTAATCACCTAAGGAAGCATCACACATACCAAGAAATGAAATGAATATAGATGAAGTCATAAAGGCTCAATCCTCACTTTGGCACAAATGAAAAGTCAATTATGCATCTCTACACTACCTCATTGCTTAGAGTAAAATTCTGAGTAAGCTTATACAACCAACTACTTTCATCACTCAACATGGTTCACTCTCTACTAAATTAACCTAATCCGAGTTCAAGCATGCATTCATTCTCATTCCAACTAGCATGATAGAATCTCATGGCAACACATAACAAAATAATACAAGTTTCTTTCCATTGCTTACACAAAACAACACCCTAATATGCATAAAACATGCATTTTATATAAAAAAAAACACAAACAATGCAACACATCCTAAAAGACATGAAAAAATGCAAACACAAACGTAACAAATGTAAAAACTACCTCCCAATGCTTGAACAACACATTGTACTCAATGTGGAAAGGAAAACATATAAAACCAAGAAATAACATAATGAAATATAAAACATAAAACACAAGATCAAATAAGAGATTAAGGCTAAGAAAGGCTTATGGTGGTGTCCATCATTCCAAGATATAGAAAATCTTCTTCTAATCTTCCTTTCGTCTTCCATCAAGCGATGATGCATAACAAGCCTTCAAGCAATCATCAAGTCACATAAAGATCAAGAGATTCAAAGGGAAAACAAGCTAAAGATCAAACAAAATCAAAATCAAAGAAAACACCTAAAACTTAACAATGACAAGAAAACTAAAAACAAACATTCTAAGTTAAGGTCATTAGCTGGACTGTTAGCATATCAACATTATCCATTGTCAAACAGGAGTTTGAGCCCAATAGGAAGCATGATCGAACTCCTTAATGAGCTTGGAGAAACTTCCCTTGATGTAGGCTCCTAATTATCGTAATGCTCTTAAGCTTCGAGAGAGTGGAATTGAATTACTTCATCGTTAAACTCCAACGTCCACTTTCCTTTCTCAACGTCACCCTTCTCCCAAGATGGTCTCCATAGTGGTAGAAGCGATAAATGTAGAGGCTCATCATCCTGCTTAACACCTTGAAGCTTCAGCTTTCTTAGCCACAATTCATTCTCCACGTTAGCACTATGCGGCTCTTCCTTCTCTTCCATTTTATCTTGGCTCCCCTCCTTTGAGCTTCCAGCCTTCTCCATTGGATTGCTTTCTTCCTTTTTTATGATAATTGTGATGGCCTTTAATTTCTCCCTTAGATTTTATTCGGTGTTACTTGGTAAGCTACCTGTATTTCTAATAAACAAAGTATTAGCAAGTTGACCTACCTATACCTTCAAGTTTTGCATGGATGAAGCATTATTCTTGGTGATTTGATCAAACTTAGCCTCCATCCTATTTTGGTTCTCCTTTAGGCTTACAAATTTAAAGCCCAACACGTCCATCATCTTATCTATCTTGCTCTCTAAAGACCCAATTCAATCTTACTGAAATCTAGGAGGCCTTTGAGGTCTTGCTTGGCCAGCTAAATTAATAGTACTCCACAAAAATTTTGGGTGGTTCTGCCACCCAGAAGTATGAGCATTGGAAAAAGAGTTGTTATCTATTTGCGGTTGGCCTAAATAATTATCCTGGTCTTTGCTACTGGCTCCCAACAAGAAGCATTCTGCTATGCCATGGCTATCTTGCCCACATAATTAACATCAATTATGAACAGTTTCAATAAAAGAGGAATATGTACCTTGTAATTTTCTTCAATGCTTAATAAGGGCTGAAATCTGTGCTTGAAGAGTTGTTATCATGTAAAATGGAATCATTCCCTTTTGTTCCTTAAATCCTTACATCATTAAGCTCGTTAGACCATCTCGTGCTACTTGTGTTCATGCACCTACAAATACACAAGGAAAAGTATAAAAAACTCTTAAATCAAAGTAACCCGAACTAAATAAGATGTTAAATGTAGAATCCCTACAATGGCGCTAAAAACTTTATTGATTGATTACAAAATAAAAAAAATAGTTTTACGCTCAAAATCACAAATGTACAGGTCATAACTCGTTGTAAAAAACCAATTTGGATACAGTTTGTTCATGAAACCAATTTCAAAAATATTAAAAGATAATTAAAATGAAAACAAACTAACGATAAAAGAAAACAATGCATCCATAATCAAAAGCATAAACTGAAGCTCAGAGAAAATTAAGATTGAAACTAGGACTTGTAGTTATCCCTATTTGTTCCAATCTGGATTGTTGATTCAATTTATATTTTGCTAAAGATTTCCTATTATTTTAGCTACCCTCTCTCAAGGCACAACAAAATGTCACCAGTTCAATAATATAGGATTAACTCTGGTATCTCTTGATGTGCAAAGCCTTTCCTAAACATTCAACTAGATATGAAGCTATCCTATAGGTAGTATATCAATATGTCAAAATCTGTTTCTCACACATTAATAACTTGTTATCTATAGATCTATCAAATGCCAACTCTCATTGTACATCTAACACGGATTACCCAACTCACTCTATCAATTTGTTGTAAGGTTTAAGTTTAATAGATTACGCAAACATTTAATACATTAAATTAATAACTAAAGGTTCACAAATAGTTCCAACAATAAATCCTAAAAATACTTTAGCCACTCATAGTAGACATAAGTTCAACAATATCTATATTCTTTAAAATACACAACATATTTAGAAAAAAATAAAAAAAATAGATGAGTGGTCATTTTCCCCCTTATCTCTAATAGTCTAAAATTAAAAGCTTGATAAGACTTTTGATTCTTGAACCCCATGCCTAAAGCTTGTGTCTTGGCTTGGTTGAGCTTCTCTTCCTTCTCCTGGTTTAATGTGTTCTTGTTTGAATGGAGGTCGAATCCTTATTTTATTTTAGTGGTTACACTGCATCCTCTTAACTTCTCTTTTTTTTTCTGTGTTAATAGCATCTATTTATAATTGGAGGAAGGCCGCTATTGCTACTTGTTAAAGTTGTGTCATTTCTTTTTAGTTTTTCTAGTGACTTTTAATAAAACATCACTATCCAAGTCATAAAGAATAAAGTTGGAGCCTTATACTCAGTTGACCGACCTTCACCATTCGGTTGATCGACCTGCCTTATTTCTTCATTCATTTCACCAACTCTCACCATTCGATCGACTAAACGTTTTCATTCGGTCGGCTAATCCTTGCCATTTGGTTGACTGAACCTTGCCATTCAGTCGATCGACCTCCCTTGTATCTCTCCATTTAGTTGATCGATCCTTGCCATTCGTTCAACTGACCTCTCTTGTTTCTTGCCATTCGATCGACGGATCCTTGTCATTCGATTAACCGATCTCTTGTTGTTTGACCATCGTATATGGAGCTAAGCCACGACGTTGCCGTATTGGAGATGAAAGCCCACCGTATTACTTATGGACAACAACTCTCTTACTCCAACCTTGCTCCAAATTAACACAAACTTCTTTCAAATTGTTCCTAACTCAATTCCAAAGATAGTCATGCTCTAAACCTACATCAAAATGATTAAGACATACCTTAAATAAACAAAAAATATGAAAGAAACACAAAGATGATCATGCTAAACTAAAATACACAACATAAGTCCTAAAACATAATAATTTCAACCTAAAATTCAAAGGAATAAATGCCAAATACTTATAAAAACACACACTAATGCACAATTATGAAGTTACATTCCTTATTTCTAAACTTGAGACATGCCTCCATGCGTGAAGAAGACACATTACCCATGATTGTCTATAGCAATTTAACCTTAGAACAAGAGAATAGGGTAGTTAAGGTGAGAAAGAAGAGGATTAAAGCAATGTTGAAGTTGATTCCTTGTAAACTCAAATTTAAGGGAGAAGGCAATTTGAGGTGGCTCACATTTGCAAGCATGGGGAGGTTGGAGTGAAAGGCTTCAAGAGACAAACATTCAAGACTTTTAGGGATCATGGCAAGTTTTATCTTAGAGTCTTTACTTCAAAACAAATGGGAGAAATTTCTTCCCTTTTAATCTTTTGATAGATTGATTGTGAATTGGTCAAGCTATTGACCTTAACTTAACATGTTTTTTTTGTGAATTTGTGTGCTAATATTACCTTTATTTGATCGTGTTTAATGTAGTTTTCTTTAATTTCATAGTTCAGTTTGACTTTAATAGGGTTTTGAGTTACCTTTCCTTTATTCTCCTGATGTTTAGCAAAGGCAGAAAATTATCAATCTTTTGGACATCATCCCACGATCATAAGAATGGCCTTGTTTCCAATGATCATGGGATGTTGCACCCAAGGGTTACTAAACCCTCTCCCCCTTCTTCTTCTTTCATTCTTTTCCACTCCCTCTCTCTCTCTAAAAACACCCCCTCTCTTTGCAATCTCTCAAAATTACTCATATTTCCCCCAAATCTTGGTGATTCCTTCCACTTTTCCATCATTTCTAACCTCTTTTCATATTTTTTAACATTACCCTCTAAAAAATCACAAGATTTAAGTTGTTCTTCACTTCTTCTCTCTCTAAAACGTGACTAACCTCTCTCTTGTCCATTTTTGCAAGTTTTCTCATCTTATGGCTCAAAAGAAGGCTAAAGCTCATAAACCAAGTGACCAATTACATTTTCAAGTATCCAGAAAAGGACTTCCTGACATTACAAAAAACTTTTGAGCACCATTTCCCATTTTTTCTGAAGACAAAGGTATGAAATTTCTTGACTTTAAGAATAGGGTATTGTTTTCCCAGTAAGATTTGATTTTGAACTGTTGGATCATCTTGAATTAAGGGTTAAGGTTGAACGTTTAGTCGTAAATATTAGTTAAAACCGTTTGAATCATTGTGACTTTGTTAATTATCCTAAGTTAGCTTTAGAATTTTTCTTCTCAGTGCATTATAATTCCCAAAAGGTTATATTTTGGTTCCATGGGAATGGTCAAGAATAAAAGTTATATTATATTATGATGTGTGCTTTATTTAAATTGTCTAACTCTAAGATACTTGACGACCATGTTGAATTTGATGTGGATGAATATTAGATGAATCTTACACGTGAGTCTTACTTCAACTCTAGGAATGCCCCAAACACTTTGATTCAAAGCGCAGAGCACTTATTACCTCATAAATTCATGTGCTTAATGGTCTTTCACAAATCAGAAAGTAATAAGTGTTCATCTAAGGAGCTTTTATTTATTTTTGTGGTTTATAGATAGGAAACCAAAAATCAACACATCGTATCAAATTCTCTGCTTAATTATTGCCACTGTAACTAAGAAAAGCACTTATTTTGACATGCGTTTTCTAGTCACTGCATTAGCTCTATATTATAACGTTAATTTGGATCATTTGCATGTCGAAAATGTTAATGTTTTTTATGTGCCATATTTAAGATGATATGAGATGTTGGAGCCCCATTCTATGGCGCTTCCCCATCTTCAGAATAGAATTGTTGTTAAGAATAAGCAAGGCTAGAGTGCCACCACTTCTCAACCATCCTCATCTCTAGCACCATTAAAGCCATAAGAAGAAGCAATCGAAGAAGAACTAATTACTGCAATAGACGTCGACAATTTCCAATAAATCCTCAAACAAATGGCCAAAAACCATCAACAAATGACACTGCAAATTAATACATTTGGCACCTAGATGAGACAAGTGCATAAGGAGAAACAATACATCAACAATAAGTTCCTAAAGTTCCTTCGAATAAAGAACATTGAAGTTTCTTCACCCACACCTTCTTCGCCACAATCTCCCTGAGCTTTCTAACCCTTTACCTCTTTCATGTGTTTTACATTTAGAATGTATATCATGTTAGTTATTTTGTTAACTTTTTCGGTTTTGTATTGTGTGTTTTTTCTACTTTTGTGGTTGCCTTTCCACATTAAGGAAAATATGTTGTCCAAGTGTGTAGAGGTGACATATGCATTGACATTTTCATTATCTTAGTTTATTAGTCATTGTTTGATTTTTGATAGAAAGATGCATGTTTTAGGCATAATAGGTTATTAGATTTTCTATTTTTTGTCTAAGAAATGGAACCACACTTGAATCCCTTTGGTTTGTGTTGCCCTGAGATTCTATCATGCTAGCTAGAATGAGATTGAATTCATGCATAAACTTAAATTAGGTTGCTTGAGAGGAGAGTGAACCATGTGAAGTGATGATAATAGTTGTTTGCATAAGCTTACTCAAAACTTGACACTTGAGCAATGAGGTAATGTATAGAAGCATAATGGATTTTCATTTGAACCTATGTGTGGAATTGAGCCTTTATGACTCCATTCTATAGTCATTTCATTTACTTGTATATGTCATGCTTCGTTAGGTAATTACCTTTAGAACTTGCTTTGAATCGGTTTAAATCTACTAGATGCATGTTAGATAGAAATGATTAAGGCCCTTTTGTGTTAGCCCTTAGCTTAAACGACCTATCCTTTTTATTATCCCTTGCTACACCTGTTGAGCTTTTAACCCTTTATTTCTTGAAATACCCCTATTTTAAAACCTCAAACCCCATTAGCTTACCTACGCACGAGTTGAGTTAAGGACTAAGTGATGCATTAGTATCGGATTTTTAGTTACTTTTTTTATGAGATAAGTTAAGGAATACTTCTACTCTTAGAACACAATGCATTTAGTTACTATTTTGTTCATTGTTTCTTCATTATTATGCCAAGAGAAAAAAAGAAAAGAAAAGAAAAAGAAAGAAAATTTTAGTAGCATTAATAATTGCGGAGTAGTAGGTGCAAGCATAATCTAGGATTCTTGTATAGATACCTTAATATCCATTTAAAAGCATCTTAATGTTCTTTACTAGTATT
>JAOXYD010000002.1:11095713-11106239 GCA_028565735.1 Pinacopodium congolense
TTCATCAGCAGGAAGTCATTCTTATATCTTGATAGATACAGCCTGCTCTCTCTTGGATATAACTTAGCATATGACCAAATGACGTTGCAGATCAATGAAGTCAGCACTCAACTAAGACAAGTGTATAAAGAGTAGCGTTACATCAAAATGTAGTTCCTCAAGTTCCTTTAGACCAAGAACATTGACATCCATTCACCTACACCTTCAATGCCACCATCTCTATGAGCTTTATAACCCTTTACCTCTTGCATTTATTTTACATTTACTCTATGCATTGTGTTAATTGTTTTGTCTATTTGTTTATTGTTGTGATTTTTTATTTTCTTTTTGTTTTGTAGTTCCCTTTCCACATTGTGTACAATGTGATGTTCAAGTTTGGGGAGGTAGTCTTCACATTTGTGTTTGCATTTTTTACATTATCATTCACATTATTTTACTTGTTTTAGTCATTTTTTTCATTTTGTTAGATAGGATGCATGTTTTAGGCATATCAAATTGTTGTTTTTTATTAGGAAATGGAAACATACTTGAATCATTTTGATTTATGCTACCATGAGATTCTGTCATGCTAGTTGGAATGAGATTAAATTCATGCGTGAACTCAAATTAGGTTACTTGAGTAAAGAGTGAACCATGTTGAGTGATGAAAGAAGTTGGTTTCATAATCTTACTGATAACTTGAAACTTGAGCAATGAGATAGTGTAGAGATGCATAATGAATTTTCATTTGAGCCTCTGTGAGGATTGAGCCTATATGACTCCATCTATGGTCATTTTATTTTTTTTTGTATGTGTGATGCTTCCTTACGTTATCACCTCTAGAACTTGTTTTGAATCAGTTTAAGTCTACTAGATTCATGATTGATAGAGATGATTAAGGCCCTTTTATGATAACCCTTGGCTTAAATGACCCATCCTTTTATTATCCCTTGCTACCTCCCATTGAGCCTTTAACCTTTTGTTTCTTGAAAACACCCCATTTTAAAACCTCAAACCCCATTAGGTTACCCAATCATAAGTTTCGTAGAGTACTAAGTGATGCATTAGTTTTGGATTTTCGACTATAAATTTTTTCTTTTAAAGATGCTTTGAGCAGTTATTAGTACTTATACTCTTAGAAGACATTGCATTTAACTGTTATTTTGTTCATTTTTTCTTCATTGTTATACAAAAAGAAAAAAAAGAAGAAAAAAATAAAAAATAAAAATAAAATAAAATAAAAGAAAATGGAAGAATCTTTAGTAGCATCAATAAGTGTTGATTAGTTAGTTTTATCCATTTGCATATCTCAAAAGTTTATTTTTTTATCCCTTTTGTGCATTTAGTACTTTATAAATGCTTGTGATGAACCCTTAAACTTTTTTGACCCACCTTAACCTTAACCCCATTACAACCCAAAACAAAGTCCTTATGATTTATATTAGCATGTAATCATTGTGGAGAAGAAGTTATGTATTAGCAAGCTTATGATAGTGGTTTCCTATAGAAAGTTAAAGCAAAACACTAACTCGTATACACTTGAGAGAAATGAGTGAAACCATAAGATTCATTTTACATTCATACTTATCTTTGGGCAATGGTTTCATAAGTTTAGTTTGCTTATGTTCACATATGAAAAGTAGTCATGATATGTGTAGTAGCTTGGCACTTGAGTTGACAAAAGCTTAAGGGATTGCATGCTTTGATCTTTATGAAAATGAAGTGATGGAATCGATTAGTTGTGTTTGATTTTGCTTGAGGCCAAAAATAGATTTATGTGTGGGCAAGTTGATAGTTGTGAATTTGTGTGTGTTTTGATAAGCAAATTGGCATGTGTTGATTGCATGATAGATTCATATTATTATGTTTTAGGACTTATTTTGTGTATTTTTGATTAGTTTGATCTTCATGGTTATTATTTCATATTTGATGCTGGTTTAGGGTAAGAATTTATCATTTTGGTGTAGGAATGGAGCATGGTCATCTTTGTGCTTGAGCTAGGGACTAACAGAGGATAAAAGAAGTAGAGGAGCTAAAGAACAAAAATCCACAATCGTGGGATGGGGTCTAATTCTAACAATTATGAGATATGTGATCAGATTTCACCCAGGGTTCACTTGCTTTTAGGGATTTATGACTTGACACGTCATATGTAAGGGCACATATCCCTAGAGCTACCGGAGAATAGAAGAGAAACATTCCTTTTTGACCTAAAAATAGGTTTTGAAGCTAGAGAGAGGGGAGAATCAAGATCATCACTCCATTTTTGCTAAGAAACACATCAACACCCTGATTTTCTATAATTGGGGCAAAGAAGAGGAGAAACTTATTTCATCTAACTTTTTTTCTTTTTCTCTTCTAGCATCTTTGTTATAGATTTTTTGGTAGTTGATAGTGTTATTGACATTATGAGTGGCTGAATATATTTTAGAGATTGCTTTTGAACTACTTGTTAAACTCCTATTTTGTTGTTTTAAATGAATGAATGATTTTAATGAATATTGAGCTTAATATTGAGCTTAAACCTTACAATATATCGAGAAACTGAGTTAGTTAATTAGGGTAGGGCTTTACAATGAGAGGTGGCACACTGTAGACCTACATTTTATCAAGTTAGAAGAATAGATAGAGAGGTATCTTAACTAATTAGTTGATTACCTATAGGATAGCTTCATAACTAGTTAAATTGGTGAACAACTTTCATAAATTGAGAGATTGTTTAGTCCATTAAATTTAATTTGGCTATGGACATATACTTACACATTGCGAGAGGGTAATTGAAATATTATGGCATCTTAGGTGAGGATTAATTAAATCACAAAGGTAGGAGGGAGACAATTTAGGGAAAAAGTTTGTTTAATTTAGTTTATTTTAATTGAAATTGGGTCTTCATCAAAGCTTAAACTAAAGTAAGTGGTTCCTAAGCTACAATCCTTGTGGCATCGATATCTCTTCTTTACTATAAGTTACACATTGTAAGCTTGTGGTTTTGAGCGTAAAACTAGTTAGATAGTTTTTCAAATTCATCAACAATCATCTACTATATGGATCTACCATTAAATAATTAATCTAAATGCTAAATTAATTAACTATTTCATCGAAGCACAAGTAATGAGCTGGAGGTTTTTATCAATTTTAAGATCTAGCTAAGGTTTTGGAGTTCAACATATCAACTAAGTCTAGGAAATTTCTATGTCCAACAAATTTAGGGTATCTTCATACCAATAAGGTAGAGTTGTGATTAGGTCAAAACCTTATCTATCTTAGTCCTAATTCATTGTTTTATTATTCAATAAATTAAACTATTGGACATAAAGAATAAGAAGTTAAAATTTGAAAATCATTTTAAAATTTATGACACTAAAAAAAATAGAATTTTTTTCATTTATCCAGTAAATTTTGTTATTTGAATAATTTTTCTAATAGCTAGGGTAGATCTCTTGGATCCCTAATAACCTAATAGTTTATTCTAAATGATCCAGGCTAAGATAGATAATCATGCTGTCAATTAAATAAAAACCTTTAACATAAATAAAAAGATATAAATATGACAATAATTAATCCATCTATTACCCTAACCTTTACTAAGGAAAATTAAGCCCATATAGTCAATAATAAAAAATATATAAATAGGAAACACATACTTTAATAATTAAAAAAAGAGAGTCAATATACAGAAGAGAAAAAGGGTTAGAAGGTACAATCCTAGCTAATAGGCTTAGACATAATTTTCCCCAAAATTATCAATCACAACCACTCAACTTTTATCAAGGGTCATATAATAGGGGATAATATTCTACTTGCTCAAGAGATATTCAAGTATTATCATTTAAACAATTGTCATAAGCATTGTGCCTTTAAATTGATCTTTAAAAAGCTATTATTCCATTCATTGGGACTTTTATTTGACTTCTTATCTTCTTTAGGTTTTCCTCTGTTGTACATTAGATGGGTTGAGGAATGTACTACTTATCCTTCTTATTCTAATTATGTAAGTGGCACACCCTTCAAAATTATCTCATGGAAAGTCTATTATGAGGCAAGCAGGTCCTTTATCTCCTTATTTATTCATTATTTGCATGGAAGGCTTTCTCAGGATTCTTGACACTACTATTACTTGGTTTGATAAGTCTAAATTCCATTGGAGATGTTTAAATCTTAAGTTTTCTCATATTTTATTTGCTGATGACCTTCTACTTTTCTACCAAGTTGATATTGATTCAATGAAATTTTTGTTTGGCTCTTTTCATCTGTTTTCCAGCCTTTCTGGTCTTGAAATGAATCTTTTCAAGAGTCAGTATTTTTTGCCTAAAGACCTACTTACTTTTTACCAACATATAAGAAATCTCATTGGTATTAATCCTTGTCACCTACCTATTAAGTGTCTTGGGTTTGTTTTACTGGCTGACAAACTTTCTAAAAAAGACTGCCTTCCTTTGCTAGATAAAATAAATGTTAAGGTCACAAAATGGAATAATTGAACCCTCTTTCATACAGGTAGAGGTCACGAAATGGAATAATTGAACCCTCTTTCATGCAGGTAGACTTCCACTGATCAATTCTATTTTATTCACTTTTTACATTTATTGGTCCACGCATTTTATCATCCCTTCTTATGTCATTAACGACATTAAAACTAAATATCGTAATTTTATTTTTTATGGTCTAGAGTTACTACTTCCAATCATTTAGTTAAAGTCAAGTAAAGTGATCTTTATGGATCTAAAAAAGAAGGTGTTTTAGGAATTAAACATCTAACTACTTGCAATAATGTTCTGTTAGGGAAATAGATTTGTTTAAGTGTTCTATAGCTTTGTGGGTTAAGTGGGTTCTCTTTATTATTCTTTGAAGGAAAAACTTTTGGACAATCAAAGTTAAAAGTCAAAGCTCTTGGAGTTGGAGGAAATTATTATAGGCTAAGGACCTTATTAGGAATCAATTCAAAGTTAAGATTGGAAATAAGTTGACTGCTTTTTTATGGTAGGGTCCTTGAAATCCTAAAGGCATCCTTATACATCTCTTAACTCTTTGATTGATTAATTGATACGATCTGTTTTAAGTGTAGAAGTCTTTGAAATAATTAGATTTAATAAATGGAATTGAAGTTTAGCAATAAATGAGACTATCCAAAGTCTTTAGCGGATGACTTACTTACTAGCGTGTTCCCATAATGACAAGTTGGAATAGTTGGCTAGCCCTATAAAATCTTACACTAATTTCCCAGGTTATAAATCTTTTTGGCCTCCTATCCCTTATGCCCCCCGGTTTAAACTAGTTTGGAATAAGAAAACTAGCCCAAGATGTTCTTTTATTCTTTGGGTAGCTTTTCTCAACAAACTACAAACCTAAAACAAAATTTATTACTCCCACCTCCCCAATTTTTGTTCCTTATGTCTTTCAGATAGAGAAAGCCTAAACCATCTTTTCTTTGAATGATGTTATTCAAAAACAGTATGGTTGAACACCCTTAACCATTTTTAGCTGTAACTACCTACCTTTTTCAATCTCCTTTTTATTTTAAATTGCTTTTATAATCCTAGTCTCCTAAAAAACATTTTCTTGAACCTATTTATTTGTATCCTTTCAACCTATGTCTACAACCTTTAGTGTGAAAGAAATGACTACACCTTAAAAGATTCAATCTTGGTTGTTGGGAGCATTTCTACTTGGGTTTTCATTTAAACTATAGAAAATTTCAACTTAAGCACTAATAAGAGGTAGTAGTAAAATTATATTTTTTCTTCTATTTTTACTAATGTTTATTTTTCAATTTCTTTTTCTAGAACATGTGTTATTCCTCTAATAAAAAGAAAGTAGCCTCTACTTCTAGATAAGTGGGTTTTTCATATTGGATTTAGTAAGGTCCATGGTGGATGGATGCCCATGCATTGATAAGGAAGGATGCTTTTAGAGGTGAAAGGCCATAGGGAGAGACCTTCTGTGATCCATAGATCTTCTACACTATATTGAGTTTGTTCATAAGCTTGGATAGTTCTCCTTCCTTGGACATTATGTTCATCTGAACATTGCTTTTCTTTGTTAACTCAAGGATGGAATATCATACAACATAACAAATCTGGCTCGTTACTATTACTTGAACCTTACTTACTCAAGGCACAAGCAGACTTGTGAAGGAGCATACACTGCTCGTTATGCCCCTTAAAATGAGCTACAATTTAGCCTAAGGAGGTCCACTAATGCCAGAGCATCCTTTGGTCACCTTAAACTCTTCAAAATCAGTGTTCTTGTATTAATTTTTTTTATTATCCTAGTTCGTTCACCCTAACGAGACAAAATAAAAAATCAAGCAATACTTACGGGAATGGAATGTTGTCCAAGCCAAACATGGTAATGTTATTGTCTAAATTTAATGAAACCAAAAAAGGACTGCGTCAAATTCGTCTACCATTATAGAGGAATTGTTGTTCGCCTCAAGATAGCAAGAAAAACTCTTCCAAATATCACTCTATGTCCTAGTTAGATTATTAAGTATGAAAAAGAATCTTCTAAATACTCTCCTTTACTTAAATTTCCTTCAAGACTAAAGTTTTTTTAGATCATGGACGATCTAATCAAATTTTCTAGAAGGAAGAGTTCTTGACATGTCAAAATGTTTTAAGACCGACTATCAAGAGATAGTGGCTCTGAAGCTTCAGCTCAAGGTCCTACTCGTGCTAAGTTTAATGAACTTTCATCTTAATTTTTCTACTACTTGATGATTGTACATAATTTTTTTATTTTTGTTTTGGCCTACTATCTAATTGATTAATTCTTTGTGGAAGTCTTGTAAGTTTCATTGTTTAGGCAGTCTTTTGTTTTAGATAGTTTTTGTAATCTTTTTATTTACCATTAACTTGTATTTTCTAGTTGAGAGTACTTTTGCTTATTATGCTTACCCTTATTTATAAATAACTCTCTTTTTTATTAAATTATTTTTAATTTATCAAAAAAAAGTTAACCATAAGTTAATAATTGGATGTAAAAAAGGAACAAAAGAAACAAATATCTAAAACCAAAAGAAAAAAAGCACCTAATTAAAAAGAAAAATGATAATCTAACTCTTACATTTCTCTCTCCTCTCTACACCTTCCTACTCATTTTGATTTGCTTCTTATTACTTTTAAGGTTGATATTAGATTTTTTGAAGCCCTTAATGTGTCTAGGGGTGTTTTTATCTATTTTCCACTTCAAAAAATCTTTCAAGTCAAGCCATCTAAGAGTATAACAGCCCTTAAGGCTGAGTAATAGCAACACCATTTTAGATTGTCCATAACAATAGGCACAATAACTACAATAGTTTTATTATAAGTTTCAGTTGGTATTCTACAAAAATATGGAACAATTAATCCTTTTTACACTTAAATCCTCTAATACATAACAAAGGGTAAAAATAAATTTCAATATGATATAAAAACCTATATATCATTCACCTATGACAACAATAGAAATAATGAACATTCTAAAAAAATGTTGTAGAGTTTAAGTAGGTATGGGTTGTAAATTAAACCACTCTAAAGTCAGTTTACATCTATCTCTATCTTTATCTCTTTACTTTCAAGTTTATTTAATTAAACTCATATTATTATATTAATTCAATATACTTTTCATATTATATATTGCATTAAGATGGAATTTTTCAACAAATCAAAAACCTAAAAAACATAACACCTTCTGATTCTTTGTGGAAGGTGTTAACTCATTCTCGGTCATTAGATTTGAATGAAAAAAATTTACTGAGGTTTTAGAAGCTTTAAATTCAAGAAAAGTGTCTTTTGGCTAGAACCCTTTGATGAAATTTGATGCTTCAAAAAGTTATATTAAGCCTTTACAAAAGCCATCAGTAAAAGAGCCATCAGAGCTAGAATTAAAGCCCCTTCCTTCGCATCTTAAGTATGCTTCTATAAGTACCCCATCATAATTACTTCTTATCATTTCATCTGCACTTAATGAAAGTAAGGAGGACAATTTATTAAGAGTGTTATGTGAGCATATTAGAGCTATAGGTTAGACCATTTCAAATATAAAGGTTTTAAGTCCTTCAATTTGTACAAATAAATTTTTTATGGAAGATGGTAGTAAGTCATTTGTCTAAATGCAATGAAGATTAAATCCTAATATGAAATAGGTTGTGAAAAATGAAGTGATTAAATTGTTAGATGTTAGAATAATTTAGTTGATTTTTGATCACCTTGGGTTAGCCCAGTTGAAGTGGTACCTAAGAAAGGTGGTATCACTATGGTGCAAAATGAGCACAACATGTAAATAGAAACAAGAAAAGTCATTGAATGATGTATGTGTATAGATTATCGAAAGTTAAATGATGCCAAAACAAAAGACCATTTCCCACTGCTTTTATTAATTAGGTTATTGAGAGATTGGCAAGGCATAACTTTCATTATGCACTTGATTGGTATACTGGTTATTTACAAATTCTAGTAGCCCTTAAGGATCAAGAGAAAACTACATTCACTTATCTCTACGGTACATTTGCTTATGGGCACATGCTTTTGAGGCTATGTAATGCACCTACCACCTTCCAACGCTATATGCTAGCTATCTTTTTAGATATGACTAAATATTGTATCGAAGTATTCATGGCTGATTTTTCAATGTTTGGAATGCCCTTTGATTTTTTTTTTGGAAAATCTAGATAATGTGTTGAAGAGATATGAAGAGATTAATTTGATATTGAATTGAGAAAAATGTTACTTTATGGTACAACTGTGTATAGTATTGGGTCCTAAAATATCAAATAACGGCATAGAAGTAGTTCTACTTAAGATAGAAGTCATTGCTTAACTCCCACCTCCAAATCCAGTTCGAGTAATCAAGAGTTTCTTGTTCCTGCTCGATTCTACAGAAGATTTATCAAGGACTTTTCAAAGATTACTAAACCTCTTACTCATCTTTTGACCAAAGATGACATATTTGATTTTGATGAGAAATGTATGCATTCTTTTGTGCATTTAAAGACTAAGCTTACAAGCGCACCAATTTTATTTTCACTTGATTGGTCTCTACCTTTTTGGTTAATGTGCGATATAAGTAATTGCTCCATTGGAGTAGTTCTTAGGCAAAGGAAGGACAAGATAATCCATTTAGTTTATTATGAAAGTAGGAAACTAAATGATGCCCAAAAGAATTATGTAATGACTGAGAAAGAGATGCTAGTTGTTATCTTTACTTTCGATAAGTTCCTTTCTTATTTAGTTTTATCAAAGGTTATAGTGCATGGTAATCATTCGAAATTGAAATATTTAATGAATAAACCTTTTGCAAATTCAAGATTGATCAGATGGGTCTTACTGCTACGAGAGTTTGATATAGAAATCAAGGATAAGAAGGGTGATAAACGCTTTATGTCCGACCGCCTTTTAAGGTTAAATGAGGAAGTAACGAAAAAAGGAGAAACTAAAGTTATTAAGGAGATGTTTCCCGAAAAACTTTTTTTAGTAGTTAAGAATAACTTGCCATGGTATGCTAATTATGTTAATTATTTGGCTGGCAAGATTATTTCTTGTTATTTTTCACATTAATAATAAAAGAAGTTCCTCTATGATGTTATGAAATTTCTTTGGTATGATCCATATTTATATAAGTTTTGCGGTGATGGAATGTAAAGCCCAAAATTATACCCTAGTTGTAAATACATGTTTTACATGTTAATTAGGGATCAAAATTGAGTTGGAATTGATGAAATTGAAATTGCAAAATTGATGGATAAAATTGGTGCAATTGGAATTTTACATGTACTATTGGATTAAATTTAAAATAAACTTGATTTGTGCACGTAATTAGAAATTTCTAAGATAGAATTAATTAGAAATTTTTGCATCAATTCATTGATGACATATGGTTGTACAAAATTTGAAAATGTGTAGCTAAACAAATGTTGGCATGTGGTAGCAACATATGAAAACACATGGGCTATTAAGTGTTGGACCAATGTGAGCAAGCATGATCCATGTATGGAGACTTGTGTGTGGGAAGTCCAATGGGCCAAGTTTAACATGGAGTTAGGGTTTTTTAAGAGGGGGCGTTTTTTTAGTGTGCAAGCCACTCTTACTTTGTTTCTCCCTTCACCTTACCCTAACCCTAACATTCTCTGTCAAATTTCGTTTTTCTGGGTATCTGAGTAGGTGTTGGTGTTTTGACCATAAGTTTCGTTGTAGGTATCCAAATTTAGTGATTCTAATTTCTGCTTAAAATAGACACTTATATCTACAAGACTCATGCAGGCCTCGAAATCTAATTCTTTCATTAATGGTAGTGAAATGGAGATCGAAGTTGGGTGTGGTCGCTGAAATTTCTAGAGTTGTCAAGTTGCTGGAAAAATCTGGGAATCTGAGTAGGCGTCTGTGTTTTCACCATAAGTTCCGTTGTAAGTATCCAAATTTAGTGCTTCCAAGTTATTCTTAAACTAGATACTTATATCTACAACTCTCATGAAGGCCTTAAAATCTAATTCTATCATTAAAGGTAGTGAAATGGAGATCGAAGTTGGGTGTGGTCGCTGAAATTTCTGGAGTTGTCAAGTTGCTGGAAAA
>JAOXYD010000002.1:11140659-11151689 GCA_028565735.1 Pinacopodium congolense
AAATAACTCACCTTTGGTTTCTTCCCATACTAAAGTTCATACAATATTTTATCCATGTAAAGTCTTATGTAGACCTTATTAGATATATAGTATGCACATACAATGGTCTCTTCCTAAAAATACTTAGGAACATAATATTGATTCAATATAACTCTAGCTATTTCTAATAAAATCATATTCTTCCTCTCAATAACTCCATTTTGTTAAGGAGTTCTATGAGTTGAAAATTTATGAAAAATGACATTTTCTTCACAAAATGCATCAAATAATTCATTTTCAAATTATCTACCATGATCACTTCTAATTAAAGTAATCATGTAGCCTTTTTTTTTTTCAATTGAACTCTTTTTTCAAATTTAACAAAAGATCTAAAACATTCATTTTTACGAACTAAAAGCATAACCCATGTAAATCTAGTATAAGCATCAACAATTATATCAGCATACAATTTACCACTTAAATTTGCAACACTAGATACCCTAAAAATCCATATAAAAAAATTTAAAAGTTCTAGAAGTCGCTACCACATTTTTCTTCTTCAATGAGGCTTTGTTGCTTAACCATATAACATACATCACAAATCTTGTCTTTTTCGTACTATATCCTAGGAAGATCATTCACTAGCTCCTTGTTACAAATATTTGAAATATGTTCTACGCTAGCATGACCTAGCTTTCTATGCCACATCCATACATCCTCATTCATAGACATTAAACACTCAACATTTTCGTTAGAGAGATAATCTTGATCAATAGTATAGATATTTCCTACTCTCTTACTAATGAAAACAATTCTATTTTCAATCACTTTAGAAACTATTCAAGATTTACCTTCAAAAGTAACTTTGAAGTCTTTATCACATTATTGACTTATGCTTAACAAATTATGTTTCAAACCTTCTACCAAAAGCAAATTATCAATAAAAAGGTTATTATTACCAACTTTGCCAATGCCAATTATCTAGCATTGTCTCCATATGTAACAAATCCACTATCTTTGTCTCTCAAGAAAAGAAAGTGAGAGACATCTCCCATCATATGTATAGAGCATCCACTATCTACATACCACGTGCTCTTTTTGAAATCCTACAAAACAAGGAAAATCATTTCATTTCAGGTACTCACATTAATTTCGGTCCTTAGTGGTTAGAAACCTTTCTAGTTCCTAAAGTCTTTGGCACACTAGAAAACCTAAATAATTTATCAAAGTAAAACTTTTCTAAGTAACCAAACCTTCTACAATAATCACAAATATATGTAACTCTATGAAAATACATGTTTGGTTTAAAATTATTCCTATATACAATTCTTGATGCATCATTCCCAAAATTTAGTCTTTGTTGAAATCTTGGCCTATAATGAGTGTAAGAAATATTTCTTTATGCATGAACAGACATAGGATGAGCATATTAATATCTAGGTCGAATATGCATTGATTGTGGCCTATATGCATTATATGATGATTTTGCATTTGTAAAGAAATTGTGACTTTTCTTAGATGCTTGTACATTTCTCCTAAATGTGGATTTTGAAGCATACATATGAATGTTTCTAGGATGAGTTCTAGAAGATGATAGACCATTATCAAAAGATTACTTAGGGACATACTCTTCATTTGAAATTTTTACCTTCACAAAAATTATTTTAACAGTAGGTGTTCCACTCTCTTGAGTGAAGCCTAAGCCACATTTATCATTTGAAGCCTTTTGGGTAATTAGCATGTTATCCAATTTCTCCTTTCCCTTTGTAAACTTTTCTAATGATTCTTTAAGAATTTTTACCTTATTTTTTATGGAATCGTTTTCATCCATCATCTTCTTTCTATCACTACCAAACTCTATACTCTTAGATTCTAAGACATGTAATTCATTATTTAGCTTCTCATTCTCTAATCTAAAATCATTCATTAATTTTATCCATTCCTTATACTTTGAGGATAATTCCCTCCTTCTCATGGTAGTACGTTCTAAACATCTAACTAATTCCTCATAGCTTACACTAACATCCACAATAATATTTTCACTCTTATCATTATTAAAATGGGAAAAAGATGGTACCTCGTCATCCAAAAGCATGAAATAGAACATTGCACTCTTATTTTCATATTTTTCACTATCATCTTCACTTTTGGTCTCCCACAAGGCCTTCAATACTTTCTTTCCCTTCTTGTCCTTATTCTCTCTTCTTTCTTTCTTGCTAGTTTTCTCGTTCTTCTCATTTTCCTTGAGAAGTGGACAATGTCTTTTCAAATGCCCCAGTTTCCTACATTCAAAATAAATAACACTGATGGGTTTTTCTTGTAATCATACTTACTTTGATCTTTTTTCTTGGAGTGATCTTTCTTCTTCAAGAATTTGTTAAAATTTTGGTGAAGAGAGATATCTCATCACCTTGACTATCTTTACAAGTGCTTCTTTCTTCACTAGATTCATCTTTCTTGACTTTGAAATCCAAGTTCTTATTTCTTGACGAGGATTCCTCTTCTCTTGCTTTTGACTCATTCATCACCATCTCATATGTAAGCAATGAGCCTATCAATTCTTCCAAAGGAAAAATTTTAAGATATTTAGCCTCTTTAATGGTGTTTACCTTTGCCTCCTATTTCTTTGGTAAAGACCTTAAGATCTCTCTAATAAGTTCAACATTTGAGTATATTCTTCCCAGATCCTTTAATGCATTAATGATTTCATTAAATCTAGTATACATGTCAGAAATACTTTCATTATGATGCATTTTAAACAATTCATATTAATGAATGAGCATAGACATCTTACTCTCTTTCACATGGTTGGTACCTTCACAAGTGACCTATAAAATATACCAAATTTCTTTAGACATTTCACACATGGACACTTTATTGAATTCATTTATACTTAAAGCAAAAAACAAAATATGAACTATCTATAATTTAGTGAAAGCAATCTTTCATCATCTAAGTTCCTCTCTTCCTTTACCTAAGGAATTTTTTGGCCATTTTCTATCTTAGTGGGAATGTATAGTCCTTCATTCACTATATCCCACAATTTAACATTTTTGGCTTAAAGTAAAATCCTCATCCTAGTTTTCTGATATAAGTACTCATTTCCATCAAAGAAAGGAGGCCTACCAACATTTTGACTCTTATAGCTGGATAAACTTACAATATGTTCCATAACGGATGCTTACTCACAATTTCATTAGAAATTAATGCAAAATTGAGACCTAAGCTCTGATACTAATTATAAACCCCAAAGGCACTCAAGAGGGGATGAATTGAGTGATTACAAACTTTTTTTTCCAAATTAAACAATTTAACCACCTTAGGCTAATTTTAACTTAATGAAGTCTCTAGCAAAGATTCAATCTAAAAGGAATGATATCCTTGTGGAAATGTTAATCAAATTCAATCAATAATAGCCAAACACAATAACCATAAACTTAAAGAGATAAGGGAAGATATAAAAACAATGATTTATAGAGCTTTGCCTGCCCTAAAGATAGATTATGTCCTCTCTCCAACTACTTATTGAAAATCCACTAAAAACTAATTTTACTGTAATTGGATAAAGAGTAACCCTTACAAAACACAATCTTCTTGTTGAAGGTGAAGAGTAACCTTTAGATAATCTTTTTATGGCAAAGAGTAGCCTTTGTAACAACAATCAAACAACTAATTCAACAAGTTCAATAATCCCCCTTTGATAAGTAACCAAATACACCTAATAAGGTGTTTCACTTAAAGCCCAATTAAACTAAGAGATTTATGTATTCAATAGATAATATGATGTAACTAAGATGTACTTCAATATATGATGTAAATTGAAGAAACAAAGCCAAACACCAAAACTCGATAATGTATAGATATGTGAATATAATTTCTTCCACTTACTCAAATAAGGATTTAGACATTCACTTGAATAGCCAATGAAATTATTAAGGATGTAAAAAATAAAGATACAACAATTTGGAAGCAATTAATTTGATTTTAAGCACTTAAACATATGAAATGTTCTAAAAACACTTAAATCTAGACAAATATGATGTTTGCAACTAATTCTCCCTTAATCTGCCAATATAACAACTTAATAGTTAATGAAATTGATCACTAATGATCTTAAACACTTAAAGTAACTCTTAATAACAAAAATAAAGAGCCAAAAAACTGATTTTAATAGTTAACCACGTGATTGAAGTAAGAATAGTTAAAATAAGATAGTTTTAGAGTGTTTGAAATAGGCTTCCAAAAATTTGAAACAAAGATTAAACATATTCTAGAGAGCTTAAGTAAATAGGAAACAGCAATTTCACGATTTTAGAAATAGATTAGCGAAATAAAAACTCTAAAAATTGAAACTGTGGAAAAAAAATTATAGAGCACTTTAACAAATAAAAAACAATAATTTTGTAAGTTCATAAACATATTAAATGGGTGAGAGAATGAATTCGCCATAAAACAGTGAAAGAACTTGACATTTTTTTAGTGGGAGAGATATTTCTACTTGTAAATATGTTTTTAAAGCACAAAGAAGAGATAGAAATGTTTAGGAATGGTATATAAAGGGTTCTGAAGGGATTAGGGATGTTAGTTAACAAAAACTAGCTATTTAGAGGTTAAAAAGTTATTAAAACTAAAGGTAGAAAACTAGTAGTGACTAACAGACAGGTATATGACAATTTCTATGAAGTTATACACTACCCTAGAACCCACTGTATAACGCGCTGGGAAATAAAGGTTCTATGGTGGTTGCTTAACTTAACATATAACTCCTGCTAACCTACTGTATAGCTCCAAAAAATTAGGAAACCATATTTATTCTATTATAAACCTTTCCAAACACTAATTAACACCTCAAGCAAGTTTTAAAGACATGATCCAAGGCTATTTGACTCATTAAAATATTTAAACCATTCAAATTCATGAATTAGCCTATATGACAAGAGTTTTATGCAACTTTAAGAAAACATATACAATGTATAATAATTTTGAGCCCCTAAACAACAAGAGATCAAAAAGGAAACAACCTAAAGATCAAACAAACCCAAAAGCAAACTAAATACGATCAAATCAAAGCAAAACACACTAAACACAAAGATAAATAAATAAAAAAAATGCTAATTTAAGGTCATCAACTTGACCATTCCATATGCAATCATGAGAGAATAGATAAAAGGAAAGAGATAAATTCCATTTCTTATGAGAATGTGTAAACCCCCAAATTATACCCTAGTTGTAAATACATGATTTACATATAAATTGAGTATTAAATCGAGAATGGAATTAATGAAATTGATGTAGGATTGTGGTGTTGAACTGGTAATAATTTCCTGCTTTATTATCTCTTGAGTATCCCTTACAATTTTTACAATTAATAAAGATATACTTACCCAAAAATTACCAAATTTTATGGACAATTCAGTGGGACATTAAGGAACATTTTTTATGTTTAAACCTTCACCAAATTCGGATATTAGGAGACTCGAAATAGGGACACAACGTACTGTCTCCAATTCCATATTTAATTGTGAGCAATGTTGGGAGAAAAATCATAACATGAGTTATACTCATCCAAATGATCTGATTCTTGTTGCAAATTAAATCTAAGAGATAGGACTACAACTTTTAATTTTCAAGTATTAACCAGGTGTAGCTCTAAAATTCTAGAATTAAGCCTTAATACATGGGTTAAAATCCATGGGCTCGGGCTCCAGTGGAACAAATGACATGGAATTAGTAGTGACATATGGATGTATAACTTAGAACAAGTGTAACCCATTATATGTGGACATTTTAAAGTACATGGAAGAGCTCTCGGCAACATCTTTCTGTGACAAATGGAGGGCTATTAGGGGGACACGTATTGGACATATAGGATGGCATGTGTGCTGCCATGTAGCTATGTGTAAAGTATGCAAGAAGATGAGATAGGGGGATTACTTCTCTTTGGCCTTGTCTCTCTCTACATCACCGAAAATTCCTCCTCCCTCTTAAGTTCTGGCTTTTCTTTTGGCTTGCATGTGGGTGATTCCAACTGCATATAAGGTGAGTTAATGAATTCTAAAGAAGATAATGCATGAAGTTAAGTTTGGTGCTAAATTGATCCATGTCAAGTAGGTTTTCTCTTCATCACCAAAACTCCAGCTTGTTTCTTAAAATTTTCTGGAAATTTTGTAGAAGTGTGAAGCTTTTAAACGTGGTTGGAAAGGTAAAGGAATTGTGTGGTATTGATTTGTGTTGATTGATGAAGAAGGAAGTCTAAAACTAAAATCAAGTGTCATTAGTTCAAAATTAGATTGAATATTGGTTGGAATTGAAGTGCCATTTTGGTGATTAAGGTATGGGAAAATTCTCCCCTGAATTGCTTTCAATTAAGCTTTGTTTGTACAAATTATGTAGTGGATTAGAAATAAGATTAAGGATGAGTTGTGTATTGCCTTTGTAAAGGCTGCATTTGGTTATGATGGAGGAAGGTTCTGGAGATGGAGGAACCATAATTGGTTCGGTTTAATTGCTTAGGGTATTGTGACTTTAGAATGAGTTTTATGATTGATTTTGTGACATGAATTGGTTTTTGAATTGTCAAGTGTGTCTTGGAAGAGTATATGACATGTTATTGTTTAATGAAATGAGTTAAATGATAATGAGTTTTAGAATTTTAAATTCTAGAAAAGGTGATCCATGTAATAATAGCCTTGATCTATATTGTATTGTAGGGGAAATTGCATGACAAGAATTATGTGTAGTGCGTGAATGCATGGATAATTTATGCTAAACATATGATGCTCTAAGGTATGATTTTGGTTTTGCATGTCATTGTGATAGTTTTTGCATGATGTTTAGTTATACCAAGTATAAATATGCATGTCTACATATATGTACATGATAATCACTGTTGCTTATGGTTTTGACTAAATAAGTGAGTTGCTTCCATGAAACCAATGTCAAATGATTAGATGAATTATTGATTCAATGATGAAGTGATGTCAATACATATGGTTTTGGTGGGTAAATCCAATGGATTATGCCTTACAAACATTTTTCAACTTATAAACTCAGGATTTTCTAAATTTGGTTTTTACTACTGCTCTGTCTAGTTATGGGTAATTAGGCATGCCTATAGGGGTCTAGCATTTGCTACACTGTGATAGTTTCTGGCTGACCTCATATGTTACAATCTTTGACTGTTCTGATTTGTAGATCCAAAGGCTCAATGGGCACAATGTGCCAGGCATGGCTCATGTCATTATTGTTATAGACTTTGTTTGTTTGGCGACATTAATGTGTCTAAGGACTATGCCCAATGTATATGGTTAACTTTTTTGTACCGGTGCCCATTGCTTATTTAAAGATGAGTAGTCTAACTTGTTGTATATGTTATGTGACTTGATTTTATGAAATTAATATCATTGAGTTTTGATTAAAAAGGAATGTCATATGCCTAGCCTAAGGCTGTTTTGATATCGCAAATTGATTGTGATGTCATGTTGAGGTATCACCTTCGGTTATACCTATTTGTATAGGAGACTTATTTCTAATTATGCTTTATGCATTGAGTTATTGAACTAATGATTATATTTGTTATATGCATGAGTTGCATAAAGTGTTAAATGACTGAAATTTCTGAATATGTCATGACTGCATCCTATAATCTATGTGATTGTATTATCTTGTTTTTCCCCCACTAAGCGAAATGCTTAGCACGGTGTTTTGGCTCTGTGCAAGTGCAGACATGAGAGTATGAGGATGTGGGACTGTCGATACTGCAAAGGCCAAGAGTCATGTGTCTTTTGGATGTTTGGATTTTGGTTTGTCTGTATAAATTGGGATTATTGTGGATTTTTTTATATATATATTCTCATTTTGTGCCTATAGTTTGAGTGCTTATGGCTTTGTAAATGGCTTGTTTAAATTAGATTGGGTCTTTGGTATTTTGTGGTTTATTGATTAATGTGATTGCATGTTTACTAAATTAACTATTTAATTCTGTTGCGACTGCTTACAAAGTTCCATGTGAACATCCCTATATCCTCCCAGGGGGTAGCAAGGTGTTACAGAATGCCCGTCCAAAGCATAGTTTGGGTCGATGCCCATTAACCTTGAATACTTCACCCTTATCATTTTCTAACTCCAAAGCTTCATGGGGAAACACTTAAGTAACCTTGAAGGGTCCACTCCATCTTGACTTAAGCTTTCCAGGAAATAACCAAAATCGTGAATTGAATAAAAGCACGAAGTCCCAACTCTTAAACTCCTTCTTCTTGATGTGAGCATCATGCCACTTCTTTACCCTTTCCTTATATAGCTTGGCATTCTCAAAAGCATCAAATATCAACTCTTCCAATTCATCAAGCTGTAATAATCTCTTCTCACTTGCTCACTTCCAATCCATGTTCAACTTTCTTACTACCCAATAGGCTTGATGTTCTAACTCTAATTGTAGATGGCAAGCTTTGCCATACACAAATCGATATGGTGTGGTACCTATGGGTGTCTTGAAAGCTATCCTATAAGCTTATAAGGTAGCATCTAACTTCAAAGTCTAATCCTTTCTCGAAGTGCTCACTACCTTCTCTAAAAACTTCTTCAACTCTCTATTTACCATTTCCACTTGGCCACTGGTTTGAGGGTGGTAAGGAATCGTCACTCGATGATGCACATTGTACATTTTTAACAGACTTTCAAAAGGCTTATTGCAAAAATGACTCCCTCCATCACTTATGATCACTCTAGGCACTCCAAATATATTGAAGATCTTCTTGATGAACCTTTGCACCACCTTACCATCATTGGTTGGGATAGCTGTGGCCTCAAACCACCTGGAAACATAATCAACTCCAACCAATATATAAGAATTATCTAAGGAAGATGAGAATGCCCCATGAAATCCAATCCCCAAACATCAAATATCTCCACTTCCATGATATTGGAAAGTGGCATCTCATTCCTCTTCTAAATGTTGCCCACTCTTTGACACCTGTCACATTTCAACAAAAAATCCCGAGATTCTTTGAACAAGATTAGCCAAAAGAATCCATATTTCAAAATGTGCGTAGCCATCTTGTTCGCTTCATAATGTCCTACATATGCTAAACTATGGCAATGGGTCAAAACTTCAATCATTTCATCATTAGGAATGCACCTATGAATCAAATTGTGAGTACATATTTTATATAACACAGGTTCATCCCAAATATAACGAGAACACTGGAATATAAAACACTTCCTTTGTTGATAAGAGAGATCAGGAGGAAGAATACCACCTGAAAGGTAGTTAGCAATGTCAACAAAGTAAGGAAAAAAAGGATTATCTACCATCATTAATGCTTCATCAAGAAAGCGCTCATTGATTTCCTCGTCTTCTTCATTTTGGTGCCCTCCTTCAATTCTCGAGAGGTGGTCCGCTACAAAATTTTCTGCTCCCTTCTTATCTTTGATCTTAAGGTCAAATTCTTGGAACATAAGTACCCACCAGATGAGCCTAGCCTTGGCATCCTTCTTAACGAAAAGATATCCCAATGCAGCATGATCTGTAAAAATAATAACATGTGAACCCAAAAAATAAGAACTAAATTTCTCACATGCAAATACTATAGCAAGCAACTAATTTTCTATTGTGGTGTAATTTGGTTATGCTCCCATCAAGGTCTTGCTTGTGTAGTAGACGGTGAGTAGTCTTTTCTCCTTTCATAGTCTAAGCACACAACCGATGGCATGGTTGCTTGCATCACACATAATCTCGAAAGGAAGCTACCAATCTGGTGATGTCAAAATGGGTGCTATTGTAAGTGCCTTCTTTAACATGTTAAAAGCATATAAACAATCATCATCAAATACAAAAGGCACATCTTTAACCAATAAATGAGTCACGGGTCTAGAAATAAAAGAAAAATCCTTGATGAACCATCTATAGAACCGTGCATGACCAATAAAAGCTCAAATGCTCTTGATGTTGGTAGGAGGTGGTTGATGAACCTTAATCCTCTTGTTTGAGATCTTGTGGCCCAATACCACTCCCTCTTAGAACATGAAATTACACTTCTCCTAGTTCAAAACTAGATGAGAATGGTCACATCTTTGAAGCACTCTATCTAAATTAAACAAACAATGATCAAAAGAATCTTCAAAAATAGAGAAATCATCCATAAATACCTCCATGAAGTTTTCATTCATGTCCGTGAATATTGCCATCATGCACCTTTGGAATGTTACAGGTGCATTGCATAGGCTAAAAAGCATGCTCCTGTAAGCAAAAGTCCCATAACGATAAGTAAAGATGGTCTTCTCCTGATCTTGCGGGTATAGAAATACCTAATTGTAACTTGAATATACATCAAGAAAATAATAAAAATGCATGACCAACTACCCTCTCAATCATTTAGCAAAAGGAAATGGTCTTTCTTGGTGGCCAAATTGAGCTTTCGATAATCAATGCACACTCTCTAACCTGTGATGGTCCTAGTAGAAATCCTTTCACCTTTGTCATTCTCCATCACTGTCATGCCTCCCTTCTTAGTACACACTGCACTGAACTCACCCACTCACTATCTGAAATAGGATAGATGATCCTCGCATCTAAAAGTTTCACTACTTCCTTCTTCACAACCTCTTGCATGCTTGGATTTAACCTTCTCTATCTCTCCCTTACTGTCTTACATCCTTCCTTCAAGTTAATCCTATGCATCACAACATGGGGCCTAATCCCCCTAATATAAAAAATCTATCATCTCATGGCTCTCATCCTCTTCTTAATGGTCTCTACCACCTTCCCCTTTTGCACACAATCTAATTGGTTGGAAATGATGATGGGTAGAATGTAGTCCTTACCTAGAAAGGTATATCTCAAGTGGGAAGGTAAGGGTTTAAGCTCTAAAGTGGGTGGCTTGATAAAGGAAGGTGGTATGGGTGTAGTTGTTCTCTCCAATTTCTCCTTATCAACTCCCTTACATAATTCATCTACTTCACACTCTCATCCCTGTGCACTTCAAACATTTCATCAACTTCCTCATCAACTTCTTTCACACACTCATCTATAACATCGATCTTCATGTACATAG